>JANRMT010040299.1:0-12623 GCA_026402145.1 Polypterus bichir lapradei | reverse complement strand
TCTATCTATCTATCTATCTATCTAATCCTGCCAACTACGCTAAAATAGCTATCTATCTATCTATCTATCTATCTATCTATCTATCTATCTATCTATCTAATCCTGCCAACTACGCTAAAATATCTATCTATCTATCTATCTATCTATCTATCTATCTATCTATCTATCTATCTATCTATCTATCTATCTATCTATCTAGTGGTGTCTTTTAGAGTCATTTAATATAGTGCCTTTCTCTTTTGTCTAGTGTGACATCTGCTAATGACATTATTCCTTTTTATATCTATCTATCTGTCTGTCTATCTCTTTATCTGTCTGTTATAGTTGATTGTGCCCATCTACACATGTGGTCAGTTTCAATGCTAGGAATACAAATGTCAAGTCTCCTTCAACTGTCATTTCTTCATCGGTCACAAACATTGAGGTCAGTCGATCATTTTCATATTCCTGAACAGGCAGGGTTGTCTATCCCAGCCTGCTTAGGGTACAAGGCAGCAGGGTGCCCGTCCATTGCAGGGCAGTAAATGAGGTTCAGTATTTCAGTGCGCCCTTCTTCATCCCCTGGTGTCAGAGGGAGGTCTTGCATTTCGTGTTTTTTCTAATGTGTAACTAAGAGTTTCCCGGCGGTCTGTACTCGTGCCCCCTCGCCCGCTCTGCTCTCTCTGTGCTTACCACCATCTACGACTGCTGCCGCTACTTCTACTGTGCAGGTTCTTCTCTTTTTAGTTCATTCGTCTAAATACCAATAAGAAACCGTTTCCCACATGTTAGCTGATCACTTGCCTGCAGCAATACGGCCCATTGTAACACGAAGGCCTGTGGCATACAGAACCGTGAAATTATGTGATGATAGAAGAAAAGAGAAAAATCGAGTTAAATGCATCTGCTTTGATACATTAGTCATGGCTACAGTGCATTACTTTATTGCCTCAGTGTGGAGAGAAATGCCAAGCGTTCAGCGGCTCAGCAAATGCTTTTTGCAAATAACTGGCTGCATTCAAAGGTCAGTGCATGGAAAGAAAAAACTTGAATCTCTTACGGCCTTTTAGAGAGCGAGAGTTAGAGAGACACTTAGGTGGTGAGGGCCGCGTGGGACTCTCTGTTCTACTCAGGTTTGGTTTGCCGTTCACAGGGCGGCTGCCTTGTTTGACACCAGGAGACCCTGAACCTCCTCACAGTAAGAAAGCCACGTAACACAAACGAGCGGGATGTCTGACAAGGTGTGGGGTCACGCCAGCTTATGCACTGAGACCACCGATAAAGAAACATCGAAGAAAACAAAGAGGCCTGCAGGAGGGGAAGGCCGACGATCAATTGGCACGTCAAGGGGGTCTGGAGGAGCGGGAGAGAGAAAGGGGGGACCAGAAGAGTGTGAGAGAGGATTGTGCAGGAGACGTCTGACGGAGTGAGGACTCAGAGGGTTAGAAGTGGTATTGGGGGTAACGGGCGAGACCCCAGTTAGGGTACAACTACACCTGGGGGTCTCCTTAAGTCCTGAACTCTTTGAGGCTGACACACACACTCATTCACTTGCTCACTCACACATTCATTGACTCATTCATTCACTAATTTGCTCACTCACTCACTCATTGGCACACTCATTTACTGACACATTCATTCAGTCTTTCACTCCTTAACTCACTCACACATTCATGGACTTAATGGGGGGGACCTTTGGCTTCTTCAGCGCTGTGTCAAACTCCAGGAATTCCAATTCGGAGTTGTGAGGAGTCAGAGTCTATCCAAGGAACATCAGGTCCGATGCAGAAAAACCAAGTGAGGGCATTGCAGAGCCCACTCACACACACACACACACACACACACACACCACTGCAGGCCACACATGGAGCCACTCTGGTGTTTCTCATTCACTTAACTTGCACATGTGGCATTGAAATGGAGTACCTGTAGGAAAAAATGTGGAGAACCTGCCGCCTCCATTTTGGGAGTTGCCAAGTGCAGGACTTGAATGGAGGACCCCTGGACCAGTGAAGCAGGAGCCCTTCAGACTCCACGTATAAAACCAGCCAAGAGTGACGCCATACCGCCGTTCACTAAAGGGGACCCCCATTAGTGCTAATCACTGCGCACCCCCATACTGCCGCTCACTAAAGGGGGACCCCCATTAATGCTAATCACTGCACCCCCGCATACTGCGGCTCACTAAAGGGGACCCCCCATTAGTGCTGGTCACTGCCCCCCCATGCCACTGCTCACTAAAAGGGACCCTTATTAATGCTAATCATTGTACCCTCCATACTGCGGCTCACTAAAGGGGACCCCCATTAGTGCTAATCATTGTACCCTCCATACTGTGGCTCACTAAAGGGGACCCCCATTAGTGCTAATTACTGCACCCCCGCATACTGCGGCTCATTAAAGGGGACCCCCATTAGTGCTGGTCACTGCCCCCCCCCGCCACTGGCCCCCTAAGGGGGATTACTATGCGATGTAATTACGGCTGAGAAAGCAATCTGAGGGTGTTCCATTTTGTGTTTTTTGAATTTCTCTTTATTGACGGCCAAAATGCAAATAATCACTTTAATAATTGCTCTGCTGTCCTACTTCATTATTACGTGAATAATGAGACTGCCTGTCTGCGGCTGCATGTTCTGCAGTTAATGATGAATAACAGAGATTTCATCCAAGCTCAAACTTATATGTTAATGTTACCTCACATTAGCGCTGTGGTGAGCGTCCCCTCTGAAAATGCACATATCAGGAAGAAATGGCTGAAACCCTCAATTAACCAGTCTGTAAATGGCGAGATTTGTTTGGTTCAAATGGCGGACAGGAGGCGCCCAAACGCTCCCCTGAATTGGAGTCATTCAAAGTGAGAAGCCGAGGGTTGGGGGGGAGGCGGCAGATCAAATGTCAAGAAATAAAGTGTAAGGGCGGCAGGGGGGATGCAAATCTGCCTCCCTGGTCTTCCAGGCTCTGCTCCTCTTCAAGGGTCTCTCTCTCTCTCTCTGTCTCAGGCTCCGCCCCATCAGACTTTCTCATTCTCATAGGTCCCACTCCATCTTACAATTTCTCGCTCCCTTAGGCTCCGCCCCTTCTGTCAGTGCTACCTCTGCCAGGCCCATGTGGCCCCACCGTACCCGAAAATCGTTCCTTTATTCTGAGCTCTGGGATTGTTTTCCGGCTAACAGAATCCTTTCCGTTGATTAATCTCAAATTGATAAGAGGATCGCTTGCAGCTGGTGTGGCAGTGCTGACGTCACACATCACACCCGCAGTAGCAGTAGCAGTAGCAGTAGCAGTGGCGGTTCTGCCCTTAAGAAACAGCTATGACTAGCCAGAAATAAAAGTAGGCACAGTAATGACAGGTAAAAATAAAAGCAAAAAAGCAAAATAATTCATTTCTAAATAAACTGTCAGCAGGATTAAGAGGCAGTAACGAGAAGAAGAAGGTAGAATGTGCCTTGAAGCTGATAGATGTACAGTACTTATGTTCCTCCTCCTTTGTGGGTAGAGCCGCAGAAAGTGGTGTCACCCTGAATCTCGCTGCTCCTGTGCATTTCCAAGGGTTTTTTTTTAAATGGCTGAGAAGGCTCAGAAATTGGGAATCATTCATTTGTTGGAGTTTTCTTGGGCATTGTGCTTTCTAGGTGGGATTTTGTATTCTGTTTTTAGGATTTTGATTTTTAGATTGTGGTTTGGGACTCATTTTCTTAGCATTAAACACTCTTTTTAAGACCATTTTTCCCCTTCTGATAGCATCTCTCTCTCATAGGCTCCACCCATACTGTCAGTGTCTTTCTCTGAGGTCCTACCTCTTCTGACAGCACCACTCTCACAGGCCCTGCCCTTTCTCACAGTATCTGTTTTACTTTCTCTCAATGGTCCGCCTACCCATTTTGGCAGGGTCTCTCTTCCAGGTTACACCCCTTCTGACAGAATCTGTCTCACAGGCCCCACCCCTTCTAACAGTATGTCTTACAAGCCCCACCTATTCTGAGAGAATCTTTTACTCTCTGGCCCCAACCACTCTGACAGTGTCTCTCTTCTAGGCTACGCTATTTCTCTCTCTCTCTCTCTCAAGGCCCCTCCCCTTCTGACATATATCTCCCTGGTTCTTACCTTCTGGTAGGCTCTCTCTCTCTCTCTTCCTCCCAGTCCATGTCCTTCTAACATCATCTGTCTTCCAGTCTCCATCTTTCTGCAAGGTTCTCTGTCTCACAAGGCTCCGCCCCTTCAGACAGCTGTTTTCTGGGCTGTTAACCTTCTGGCAGGGTCTCTGTTTCTCTCCCCCCAGTCCACACCCCTTCTGACAGCATCTGTCTTCCATTCTCCACCCCTCTTCAAGGGTTTCTCTCTGTCTCTTTTTCTCTCTCTCTCTCTCACTCTCTCTCTCTTTCTCACAGTCCACGCCCCTTCTGACATCATCTGTCTTCCAGTCTCCGCCCCTCTTCAAGGGTCTCTCTCTCTCTCTCTCTCACAGTCCACACCCCTTCTGACATCATCTGTCTTCCAGCCTCCGCCCCTCTTCAAGGGTTTCTCTCTCTCTCTCTCTTCCTCACAGTCTACGCCCCTTCTGACAGCATTTGTCCTTCAGTCTCCACCCCTCTTCAAGGGTCTCTCTCTCTCTCTCTCACAGTCCACACCCCTTCTGACATCATCTGTCTTCCAGTCTCCGCCCCTCTGCAAGGGTCTCTCTGACTCTCTATGTCTCTCTGTCTCTCTCTCTGTCTCTCTCTCTCTCTCACAGTCCACACCACTTCTGACATCATCTGTCTTCCAGTCTCCGCCCCTCTTCAAGGGTCTCTCTGTCTGTCTCTCTCTCTCTCTTCCTCACAGTCCACGCCCCTTCTGACATCATCTGCCTTCCAATCTCTACCCCTTTTCAAGGGTCTCTCTCTCTCTCTCACACAGTCCACGCCCCTTCTGACATCATCTGTCTTCCAGGCTCTGCCCCTCTGAAAGTGTCTCTCTGTCTCTGTCTCAGGCTGCGCCCCATCAGACAGCGTCTCTTTCTCATAGGTCCCATGCCATCTTACAGTTTCTCACTCCTTTTGGCTCCACCCCTTCTGACAATGTCACCTCTGCCAGGCCCATGTGGCCCCTTCGTATTTTTCATTCTATAAAACCTCAGTGTGTGTAAGAAAAGAAAAGGAAAGGAAGCAGAAATGGTAGGGTGTAGTTTTGACACTTGAAAGGGTCTTTTGTAAGATTTGCTGCAAAAACCAGGGAGTGAAGGAACACAGACACGGGTGCTGATCTCAGTGACATGGAGGTCGGTGTGACACCTGAAGATCTTGATAGCATCCGCAAGCATTTAAGTAGCTTAGCCACCTCCTGTGTGCCCCTCCGTGTAAGCCCCCTGAGGCGGCCCGTGCGTGCTGATCTGCGGTCATCCAGAGGCACACGAGCAGATTCTCGATGTTGAGAGCACTTCTTGCTTGTTCCTGACATTTGACTTTAGCGTGTCAGCTACTTTTTCACATATTTTATTTTTTTGCCCAAACTCCTCTGCCTGAAGCGTTGGCTCTAGAGAAGCAGCAGTACCGTGGAGGTTTGAGTTTGCGGCAATAAAACAAAGAAAGACAAAGGCAGGTGCACTGAAAAGCCTCGGCCTCCTCAGCACTGCCTGACTTCACTTTACACCGAGCCAATGAGAATAAGCGACGCCCCCCTAGCCCCCCGTCCACGACATTACATCCCAATAATGGCTTAACATCAGAACTAATGATGTGTGATGGCAGCAGGAGGCCAAGCTAATGGCTCAGTAATGTCAAAACTCAACACATTGCCAAGACAATCATTCACAACGCTCAATTGTACTTTTTAACATTTAAATTAGACATTTTGCTTTCAAAACAAAGAGTGAGATATGTAATAATATGAGTCATAACTAGTGACGGGTAGTTTGAGAGCCGGGTGTTCAGAGTTCAGATGTAATCACTTTAGCAAGACTCTTTTTATTCCATTACTGTTAAGAGAGACACACTAGCTTTTAAAAAAATACGCATACTTGGTCAACTGGTAAGGAGGAGAGAAAAAGTCCGCCAGCGAGTCCTTGCCGGAGGCTTTGGGCATTAATATTTACTTTGCATAACCTGCCGTTTTCCTTTTTTCAGAAATCGTGAATAATTGTCTTGTGCTGGTAGTCAAGGTCACATTACTACAAATACTGGATGTCACATCCTTGGGAACATCTCGATCCCCGCAGTCGAGGGTGAGGGACGAGGCTCATGGTGTCTCCTCGGGTGGGAACATAAAAAAGTAAGCAGATGATCATTAAGATAGTGGTGAGGCGGGACTCTCCTCTGATGAAGAACACACTCATGTTCTACCTCGGGGGCTCCATGACATCGGATAGTGAAATCAAAGTGTGGAGAGAGTGTTGGTGGAGTGGCGAAGACCCGCACACAGCAGGCCCAGCAGCTCCAGTACTGTGTGGGAACGGTGAACACCTCAGAGATGCAGAGTGTCACCTGGCACTCTGCAGAGGTGCAGCAGGATGGGCATTTATAAATGTATCTGTTTTACTCGTGTGCAATTAAAGATCAGCCTGCAAATGTGAAAGGCACCATATACAGTAGGAGACAGGTAGGAAAGGCACTATGTGATAGATAGATAGATAGATAGATAGATAGATAGATAGATAGATAGATAGATAGATAGATAGATAGATAGATAGATTTTATTTTAGCATGTTTGGCAGGATTAGGTAGATAGATAGAATTTAGCCTAGTTGACAGAATTAGGTAGATAGATAGATATATTTTAGCATGGTTAGCAGGGATAGATAGACACTGTAGACTGATAGAATTTAGTGTAGTTGGCAGGATCAGATAGATTTATTTTTGCGTGGTTGGCAGGGATAGATAGATTTTAGCGTGGTTGGCAGGATTAGATAGATAGAATTTAGCGTAGTTGGCAGGATTAGATAGATAGATTTTAGTGTAGTTGGCAGGATCAGATAGATTTATTTTAGCGTGGTTGGCAGGGATAGATAGAATTTAGCGTGGTTGTCAGGATTAGATAGATAGGCAGGAAAAGGCACTATATGATAGATAGATTTTATTTTAGCATGGTTGGCAGGAATAGATAGATAGATAGATCGATAGATTTTATTTTAGCGTGGTTGGCAGGATTAGATAGAGATAGATAGATTTTAGCGTAGTTGGCAGGATTAGATAGATAGAATTTAGCGTAGTTGGCAGGATTAGATAGATTTATTTGGTTGGCAGGATTAGATAGATAGTTAGATCGATAGAATTTAGCGTAGTTGGCAGGATTAGATAAATAGATAGATTTTATTTTAGCATGGTTGGCAGGATTAGATAGATAGATAGAATTTAGCGTAGTTGGCAGGATTAGTTAGATAGATAGAATTTAGCGTAGTTGGCAGGATTAGATAGATAGATTTATTTGGTTGGCAGGATTAGATAGATAGTTAGATCGATAGAATTTAGCGTAGTTGGCAGGATTAGATAGATAGATAGATAGGTAAATGTGAAATGCATTAAATATATATTGCATATATAAAAGTTCCTTTAGAATAGATAGATTTGAAAGGCACTATATTACAATAAGGAGTGGCACAGTTACTGTCTCTCAATATGGACACACATTGTAGTTTATGTCCCTTGCAGGAGTTTGTATTTTTCTCCTGTGTCTGTGTGGATCTCCCTTCAAACACATGCAGGTTGGGTGGAATGGCAATGCTCAGTTGCCCCCTGATGTATGTGTCTGTGTTTCCCCTGCGATGGACTGGCACCCTTTCCGGGCATTTCTGGGCAGCTTCTTTGCACCCCTGCCCTGGATACGCGGGTTAGCAAAATAAATGGATGGATATTTCTATGTTTTTAAAGCAATAAGACATCCAGCATCCGTCCATGTAGTCAAAGGCTGTTTTAGCCGCACCCCAAAGTCCCCCTAGGTGACAATAGCTCTGTAATGGGTGTGCATTTAAGGGGCTTTGAGCTATTTTAAGGAGCCCCATCCCAATGCCATCCAAGTCTTACAGGGGTAATTAAGAGAAACTAAAACCCTAAAATCAGAAAACCAGGAGAAAAGCCCACTTGCTGTGATCAGGTAAACAGACCAATGAAGAACAAAAGAAATGCTGAGGTACCAGCCAGACAACCTCATTTAACTGGCACAGAAAGATGTGGCACCAAAATAAAGCTGGCTTCATATGGCCCCTCCATTTATAAATACTTAGGAGTTCTTTCCATGATGACTCCTTGGTCAAAATGGAACGCTACCTTCTGGGCACTGCCCATTTTTATAGACAGTGTGGGTGGGTTAGGTGTCCTCCTTGGGGTCTTTTCAGAGTTACAGGAGAAACAGAAGATACAGTTTGTGTCTGTGCCCCCACTCGTCCCAGAGTGGTATCGCTTACCTCATTGGAGCCCAGATGGTGGTCACCAGGCAGACTTTGTCACGCATGTGCATCAGAGGATCACCTTCCAAGTTCTTCTCAGGCATATGATCCCACCCCGGGCTGAGAGGGTGCACTGACGATACCTGTCTTATCTTTTTCTTCCTCCACAGTACAGAGGAACCACCTAGTAAGGGCAACTGACTTCGCCCCTTCCTGCCCCTGGGCTTTAAAAATATGTCTGCCCAGAAGGTGGTGTCACTTCTACCCAAAATGACCAGAGCTATGAGCTCCGAGAATATTCAGCGGTAGACCAGAGAGCGTGAAGTAACTACAGCCACTTTACTTGCGTGGCGATTATTTTGTTTCTTTTTTATGCCATCATACTCTTGTTTTATTTTGAAGTAAGAAGTAAACGAGGATGGCAAGGTTGGCATCCCTGTTATTCCCTCGGATAACTACAACATATGCATAAACCCTAAGCTGGAACTCAGTACTGTGGATCTGATGGCTGTGCCACCCCCAAAAACTAAACCACCAATGCCCCAGACGTCTCCATCGCCCTTGTAGTGCCAGTCCTGCCCACCACTTGTGTTTTCCTCTTCAAGTAGCCAGCTGTGTGCTCGGCGAGGCGGATTCTGCGAGACCCTGTAATAAGCGTGTTTTGTTTTTTCTTCAAACATGTAAATTAAAGCTTTGACAAGATGAACCTATTAACAAAATGAATGATGTGCAAATAAATAAGTGAGGAGAAGTTCTTCCAGGTGGCTCATTTAGCACAGCAGTAGCAAGCAGGGCCGCCGTCTCCGAGACCCGGATTTGTGTCACGCTTGGGAGCCTCGGCCAATTATACATTCCGGCGTGTTCAAACAAGCCACAAATACTCCAAAGTGCCGAGGTGCCCGTGCGTACTTGGAAATTCAAAGCCCAGGGGATTTATTTACCAATAAAATACTAACACAATTACGGAATTTGTGAGAGCCATTTGTTTCTTTTTCTGTCAAGAAATTCCTTACAAGAAATCCCATTATAAATTACAATTGATCACTTTGGGGCTGCGGAAGAAAATCACAATAGGCGAGGCTGGCTTAACGGCCTCATTTTGTGGACTTGTTAAGCAACGACACATTTTTACAGCCTAAAGAATGTCCACCGTTTACTTAAAAGTGATAAATTACTAGACGGCAATTTAAGAGCTAATCGGCGGGGCCGGAAAAGAAAATCAGACGGAGCTTCTGAATATACGGAGTGTGGGGTGGCCGGGTGGGCGGCTTTAGCCCCTGTTCTCTCACAGTCTGAAAAGTGTCAATTACAAAAAAATATAAAATGAGGCATCCAGCTTCAAAAATCACCTTGCAAAAATATTCAGTGGGCTCTCTGATGGAATAACAAATCCCACCCCGTGATATTAGGGATTGCCATCTGTGCCAAAATAAAATGAATGAAATGGCAATTTTGAAATTAACTGACTGTGCTACCTGTCTAAGATGATTTGAAATCTAAGCAATGGATGGAAATCTCAGTGTTAGCGTTTGTGTTGTTAGCTGGTAGTCACAAGTGCTAAAGAATTCCAAAGTACGTACCCCACTAGAGGGGGATATCACCATCAAACCCCGGCTAGCAATAAGGACAAGCATTGAATCTTCCATCCATCCATTATCCAACTCGCTATATCCTAACTACAGAGTCACGGGGGTTTGCTGGAGCCAATCCCAGCCAACACAGGGCGCAAGGCAGGAAACAAACCCCGGACAGGGTGCCAACCCACCGCAGAATGAATCTTTATAAAATAAAAGAATTATTCTCCACAAAAAAGTACTGTATTCCAAACACAAAGAAGCTCCATGGAGCACAAAGGATAAATGGAATTGCCTGTAACAAAGTCAAACACGGTCCTGGTACAGAATCCAAATGGAATAGTGGGAAAACAGTAAGAGGGTTAGAAATCCAAAATATAGAAAAGGCACAAGCACAGCAAAACACAAAATCACTCACCAACTCTGGTGAACCGCCAGGAACTGTGGCAGACCCCTCGGACATACAGTATAGGGAGGAGGGCAGTTCTTTATGGTGATTGGCAGGTGGTCCCCTATCTTGAGGGACCAATCACAAAACACTAGGCACATAACAAAGGCAGATTAATTACATGGACAAAAGCAAAAATGACGAATGACACACATAATTAACATAAATATAAGAATAAAACATGAACAGAAAAGGCATAAAAAATGAATTTGAACATTACTATTCACAGTGTATCATCTGTTGGAAGGTGTTTTGTAATGTTTGTAATAATAAAATGCATTCCATTTGTCTCAGATGGTGCATCAAAAACATTTTTAGTAATAAAATAGATTCCTACAAATGTTTGTGAGGTACCATCTGTTGGAAAGACAAATGGAATACATATGTCTCTGTTATATGCCACTTGATATAGAATTCAGAAAAGCAGCATTAATGTTTGTGATGCACCATCTTTTAAAATACCAAATGTAATGCAGAAGCCTCCGTTATATGCCATTTGGTATGGGGTTCATAATAAAAGTATTGTGCAGTATATGTTTTGTGATGTGCCATCTATTGAAATACCAAATACAACGCATGTGTCTTTGATATATGCCATCTGGTAAGAGATTTGTAAAAGCCGTGTTAATATTGGTGATGCGCCATGTGTTGGAATGACAAATGCAATTCCTATATCTCTGTTACAGTATGTGTGCCATTTTTACGGGATTCATAAAAGCAGTGTTAATGTAATATTTATCTGATTACTTGGAATTAACTTGTATGAATGCGTATGTCTCTTTTATATGCCACTTGATATGGGATTCACAAATGCAGCGTTCATGTTTGTGATGCACCATCTGTTAAAATACCAAGTGCAATGTATATGTCTCTGTTATATGCCATTTGGTATTGGGTTCATAATAGCAGTATTAATGTTTGTGATGTGCCGTCTGTTAGAATGTGAAATGCAATTCTTATGTGTCCGTTCCAATACATGCCATTTGGTGCGGGATTCTTAAAAGCAGTGTTAATGTAATACATATCTGATTATTTGCAATTAACAACTATTTTACAACAAAACTCCATTTTGTTGTCATGGCACATTGTGTTCAATGACAATAAAGTTGAATTCAATCTGATCTAATCTAATCCTCCCCAAACACCTCCTGCCATTTCTTCTATGCTAGTGGCTACTGAGTCCCACCCCGTCCCATCTTTTTCTTTGTGCTTTTTTGGGTTTAAAGTCAGACATGACCCACCCAGTCCCCCCCCAGTAGCTGAGCCTAATGCAGTGACAGTGTGGCTGACACCTCAATCAGCACTGCCGAGCGGGCAGCATGCAGCTCAGTGATTTCATCACTTGCCACCTCTTTTCCATATTCATATTGTTTAATGAAATATTGCATTTGATGTTCATTTTGCCTCGGCGTACCAAAGGTGGGAATGAGACGATTGCATGTTGAGCAGATGTTTATCTGCAAGAAATGATTACATTTGCAATTTAAAAGCAATCCTTCTGCCTTTGTGTTTATGGAGACCAACCTCTGAGTGCTGTACATCAATGGGGTCAAATAACTATTTTTCTAGCTAAATAATGGCTTTGTAGTGTGCAAGATTTATTAAAAGCAGCGTGTGTGGATCCCCCAGGGAGCGCAGAAGTAATTTCTTAAGTAGGCGCCTGCTTCCCCGAAGCCCTGGCAGATGCGGCATTCACTGACGGAAGCTCAGATCGAGCGGACTTCCAGGCATTCTGACCGCTTGACTCCCACTATAGTGCCTTCAGAGGGGCGGGGGGGACATATTAGTGTGTGAAGACCAGCTAGTAAGATGGGGGGCTACAATCAAACCCTGTCTCAAAGTGATGCAGGTTGACTCTTTCAGACCCAACATTATTGACATGTTATGGAAGTTGGAAATGGAAGGACGTAAAATGTGCAAAAGTTTGGGGGCTCCAATTAGGAGACCCCATTTAACTGCTAGCAACAAAGGTGGTAATACTCAGGATTGTGTGCTGCCAGCATGGCTGTCCGAGTCAGAAAAGAAATGGGGAAAACGTATGGTCAGGAAAGCTGGTACGAGTCAGAAACCAGAAAGGCAGATCTGAGAGAAACGCCGAAACCGAAAGAAGAACTGGAGAGCGTAACTCAGAGGAACACAAGATCAGAAACCGAGAGATTCAAGTGCACAGCAAAACACCAACAAGGGATTTGATTTTAGAAATGTCATCAGACCTTAGGGGTGTTAAATACCCTCGTGGTTAGAGTCGTCAGAAACAACCACTAGC
>JANRMT010040292.1:0-10593 GCA_026402145.1 Polypterus bichir lapradei | reverse complement strand
TATATATATATATATATATATATATATATATATATATGATGTGTATATATATGTTTATATATGTGTGTGTGTGTGAGTGTATATATATATGCCAGCAACACTCATATCAATGACAAAACAATTACATTAACAATCATGTTACGTTATTTTTAAAATATTTCCTTTTCTTTTTCATAACTTCTTTAACACACTACTTCTCCGCTGCGAAGCGCGGGTATTCTGCTAGTAAGATATAAATAGCTATACTAAACACTACTTTTAAATTGTCTGCAGATTCGGTTTATTACAAAGTGGTTTCACTTTGGCCGTTTTTGACCCCAGAACTGGACTTCAGAAATGCCAGTCCCTTGTAACTCAAGTGAACGGAATAACTGATTTCAGAGGTGCTAATGCAATTTGAAAGTTTTATCTAATAACCAATTAGCATTTAAACATTACTAATTAAACATACATTAAGGAAGTTTAAAATTAGGACACTGAAGGAGTAGCTACTGAGAATGGGACTTAGCAGTCATGTGAATAATACATTAAAAATCAGACATTTCCAGTTTTAATAGTCATTAGAAACATTAGTAATGTCTTAGTAGACAGATAGATAGATACTTTATTAATTCCAAGAGGAAATTCACATACTCCAGCAGCAGCATACTGATAAAAAACAATATTAAATTAAAGAGTGATAAAAATGCAGGTAAAACAGACAATAACTTTGTATAATGTTAACCTTTACCCCCCTGGGTGTAATTGAAGAGTCACATAGTGTGGGGGAGGAACGATCTCCTCAGTCTGTCAGTGGAGCAGGACAGTGACTGCAGTCTGTCGCTGAAGCTGCTTCTCTGTCTGGAGATGATACTGTTCAGAGGATGCAGTGGATTCTCCATGATTGACAGGAGCCTGCTCAGCACCCGTCACTCTGCCACGGATGTCTAACTGTCCAGCACCATGCCTACAATAGAGCCTGCCTTCCTCACCAGTTTGTCCAGGCATGAGGTGTCCTTCTTCTTTATGCTGCCTCCCCAGCACCACACCGTGTAGAAGTGGGCACTCGCCACAACCGTCTGATAGAACATCTGCAGCATCTTATTGCAGATGTTGAAGAACTCCAGTATTCTAAGGAAGTATAACCGGCTCTGTCCTCTCTTGCACAGAGCAAGACAGATATTGAATAGATAGCTATAGATAGATATTGAGCAAGATATCTATTGAAGTAAGCAGTCTTTTTAAATCAATTTAATAAACAAAATATAAATTTTTTTGCAAAAACCTGAAAATTTCTGGGTGTGTCCAAACTTTTGACTGCTAGTATACATGTTATGTAGAGTGGATTTTTCAAGGTCCTTGAGTCCACCTCAAACTCAAGACCAAGCTTTAAATAAATACACAGAATAAACAAAATCGTATGACCACCCTGGGCCTAACTGTACTTGGTTCAGTGACTTATCCTTTGTGGTACTGTGGCTGGTTCACTTTCCTACCTGGCAGTGCCTCAAATGGGGTCTCGTTCACATTACAATTACTTTCCTTCAGGAACAAAAATTACTATAGGTTGGGAATCCCCTTGGACCATTCTTCTACAATTTCACCTAGCAGCTCTTGATGTCCTTGCAGTTCTGAGCACCGGTTTTGTAATGTAGAGAACTGGTAAATATCAGATCATCTGCTCATTCCAGTTATTAGTAGTAGGGATCCAGGCTTAGTTCCCCCCGTATCCTTCCTGTTTAACCCAGCCTGGAAATTCTTGCTGCCTACTGGTAGAGAGTCCACCAGCATGATTAGTAATAATTTGACTTCATTGTAGAGTGCAGGGAAGTTTCAGGTGGTGTTTTGCTACATAATTATGTGACACAGTATCCCCACTGGTGTTGGTATCCCAGTTCTGCTTGCATAGCTACACATATTTTACTGCCTGATTCTTTTTCTAAATAGTATGCAACAGCCTTATGTCATGAATCCAACTGGAACCTCCTTCACCATATGACATTTGTGCTGGTATTCATATGTATATGTTTTTTACTTCATTCATTGTCAGCATTCTGTCTTTTTCATTACACGTTTTCTATCTTAAATATACAAGGTATTTAGGAAAGAGTAATGTAGTCTAACAGATATTCCATCCATTACAGCCTAACATTCTCAAATCCTCTAATACAGGGGTGGGTAACGTTGGTCCTAGGGTTGCTGCAGGTTTTCGTTCCAACCTTATTGCTTAATTAGAAACCAATTCTTGCCAGTCTCAGACCTTATTTAATTTTATGGTTTATAAGTATGCAAATTTACTGTAGGTTCTTATATCGCAGATTTTTTCCATTCCAAGAATGATATTCACATTATTTGAAGCCTAAAAGTGATCATTTTCAGTCTGTCGCATTTTATTCTTCAGTTTTTTATTAAACCAAATGGTGCATGATTAATCCACACAGGTGGAAATGGGAACAAGTTAGATGGGGAACTGCTGGCTTCTTTGTTGTTTGCATTTTATTGCCAATTAGGAGCCATTAAAACAGTGAATGCAACTGTTTAAAGCTGAAATAAGCAGTTAAATGTGGGGAACTTAACAAATATGACTACTAAAATAAAGCATCAAAATGTCACTTGAGCAATAAGTGTTTCAACAGCAATAATTGACTTCTTATGAAGAAAAAGTGTTAGAATAAAAACCTGCAGCCGTTCAGGACGACACTGCCCAACCCTGCTCTAATCCATTTCAGGACTGCAGGGGATCAAAGTCTGTTTTAGCGGCATTAGGTGCAAACTGGGACAGAACCCTGGATTGCACCTCAGTCCACTGCAGGGCTCATATACTCGTAGTCACATTTAAAAATATGCAATTGATCTAACATACACATTTTTGGGGGTGTGGAAGGAACACCCACATAGACATGGAATGAAAGTCTTTATTTCACACAAGTAGTGACCAGGTATAGGATACTAACACAGGATGCTGGACCAATGAGGCAATAGCATAAACCACTGCACCACCATGTCACTTTCCATCTATTATAATTGCTTTATCCATGTTTGGGTCACGTGAACTGGAGCCTATACTTCAGAACAGGTCATCCACCTGAAGTTAAGTATGTCCAGGCCTGGCTAGTACTTGGATGGGAGACAAACCAGCAAAAGCTTGGGTTGCTGCTGGAAAAGGCTTTGGAGAGGTCTGCAGGGGGTGCTTACCCTGTGGATCCACATGCCCCAGTGCAGTGACAGGGACACTATGCTGTAAAAATGGTGCCATCCTTCAGATGAGACATGAAATTAAGGTCCTGATAAAATGTCCCTGTGTATCCTTCATAAGGAGTAGGTGTGTATCCCAATATTCTGGCTAAATTTCTTACCACAGCCCAGTCATTCTGGGCCCCTGATCATCCCCTGTCTTTAATTGGCTAAATGTCTCTCACCCCTTCACCACCTAACCGCTAATGTGTAGTGAGTATACTGGCACAGAATGGATGCTGTTGCATTATCCAAGTTGATGCTGCACATTGGTGGTGGTTAAAGTTGCTCCTCACTCACTATGTAAAGTTATAAAAGTGCTATATAAATGTAAATAATTATTATTTTATTACTTCTGGACGGGATGACAAATTGTAAAAGGGGACATTCATGCAGGCAGCCAACATCATTTCTATCCAGATCATTGTGGTGATGAAAACTTGCCTGTTCCTGAAATAACCCACACAGACACGGGGACAATTTGCCCTAACATGGATTTGTACCCAGGACTCTGGAGTTGTAAGGAAGTAGCAATAGCCAATCACTTGACTATGTAAATGTGAACTGAATTTGCAAATTAAATGATATGTGAATAATACATCTCCCTAAGTACAGTTTAATGTAATATTTAATCAGTAATACATTGGTGTTTATTTACTGCATATTTCTGTGTGTGCACACTCTTTACATAAGCTTATTCTGAGCCATGTTTACTGTGCCCATTAATAAGTTGGTGAACATGGATAGAGTTATAAGTAATGGGGCTTTGCCTCATATGTGCGGCCCTCATTTTACATGCTGCTGGTCTCACTCATACTGTCAGGATGCTAGGTGTTGAGTAAATGCTTGGCATAGATCAAGAGCTTATTTTGTGCCACTTAATGAAATTAACAAGCTCATGTTTCATAAACTAGAGCCTCCAGTTTTCTTCAGTTACAGTACATGAAACAACATTTGTAAAGTGCTTAGGCTAAAATATTAATTAAGTGCAACTTAAATAATGGTAAAAATATTGTATAACCTATTGCATCATGTGTCATCTTCAGAAAATACAATAATGTACATTTATATAACGAATGAAATATTTTACTTCAATCTACAGTACTGCACAAACTTTTATGCTGCCCAGTAAAAGTATTAAAGCTTGTTATCTAGGCACAAAGTGTATCTTATATACAATCCCAATTCCAAAAAAGTTGGAATGCTGTGTAAAATGTAAATAAAAACCGAATGCAATGACTTGCAAATCTCATAAACCCATATTTTATTCACAATAGAACACAGAAAACATATTAGATGTTTAACTGAGAAAATGTACCATTTTAAGAAAAGAATAAGGTCATTTTGAATTTGATTGCAGCACCACGTCTCAAAAAAGTTGGGACAGGGCCATGTTTATCACTGTGTAGCATACCCTCCTCTTTTAACAACAGTCCGTAAATATCTGGGAACTGAGGAGACCAGTTGCTGGACTTTTGTGAAAGGAATGTTGTCCCATTCTTGTCTGATGTAAGGTTCTAGCGGCTGAATAGTCTCGGTCATATTTTTCGTTTCATGATGCGCCAAATGTTTTCAATTGGTGAAAAGTCTGTACTGCAGGCCAGTTCAGTACCCGGACTCTTCTACTATAAAGCCATGCTGTTGTAATACTGTAGATGCAGTATGAGGTTTAGCATTGTTGTGCTGAAATATGCAAGGTCTTCCCTGAAAAAGATGTCATCTAGAATGGAGCATATGTTGCTGTAAAACCTGTATATACGTACCTTTCAGCACTGACATTGCCATTCCAGATTTGCAAGCTGCCAATTCCATAGGCACTAATGCACCCCCATATCATCAGAGATGCAGGCTTTTGAACTGAGCACTGATTAAAAGCTGGATGGTCCCTCTCTTCTTTAGTCCTGAGGACACAGTGTCCATGTTTTTCAAAAAGAACTTCAAATTTGAATTTGTCTGACCACAGAACAGTTTTCCACATTGTCTAAATCCATTTTAAATGAGC
Source organism: Polypterus bichir lapradei (assembly GCA_026402145.1). Classification (NCBI taxonomy): domain Eukaryota; kingdom Metazoa; phylum Chordata; class Cladistia; order Polypteriformes; family Polypteridae; genus Polypterus; species Polypterus bichir. The sequence goes on along the minus strand of JANRMT010040292.1, from coordinate 5,378 downwards.
TTTGGCCCAGAGAAGACGGCAGCATTTCTGGCTCTTGTTCACGTATGGCTTCTTCTTTGCATGATAGAGATTTAACCTGCATTTGTGGAAGGCATGGTGAACTGTGTTCACAGGCAATGATTTCTGGAAGCGTCCCTCAGCCCATGCAGTGATTTTCATGATGGAATTATGCCTGTTTTTAATGCAGTGCCACCTAAGGGTCCAAAAATCACAAGCATCAAATATTGATTTTCGGCCTTGCACACAGATTTCTCCAGATTCTCTGAATCTTTTAATAATATTATATACTGTAGATGATGAGAAATATAAAGTCTTTGCAATTTTATGTGGAGGGACATTATTCTGAAGTTGTTCTACAATTTGTAGACATAGTTTTTTGCAGATTGGTGAACCTCTGCCCATCTTTACTTCTGAGAGACTCTGCCTGTTTAAGATGCTCTTGTTATACCAAATCATGTTACTGACCTGCTGCCAATTAACCTAATTAGTTGCAAAATGTTCCTCCAGCTTGTTCTTTTTAGTACCGTTTACCTTTCCAGTCTTTTGTTACACATGTCCCAACTTTGAGATGTGTTGCTTCCACCAAATACAAAATGAGCTAATATTTTTCATTAAATATCAAATGTTGAAAGGCAGACATTTTATTATGTTTTCTATGTTTTGCTGTGAATAGAATATGGGTTTATGAGATCTGCAAATCATTGCATTCTTTTTTTATTTGAATTTTACACAGCGGGCGTCCCAACTTTTTTGGAATTGGGGTTGTACAAATAAACACTGAAACAATAAAAAGTAATTAAAAAAATCAAGTGTTTTTTAAAAATATATTGATATTTGCTGAGATCAATAACATTTCTATTTGGAGGGTATGTCAAACTAGATAATTACAGCTACCAGATCTTGTTTCTTTGAGGATGTCAGATTACAAGACAGGAAATGTAAGAGTAACAGATTGCATGACTTTTCAGCACAGTTACAAATTTCTATAGTATTGCAAGCTCGCTGAATTCTGACAACCAACTAATAAGTTTGCTGATAATGGCAGTGTCGGTATGAAGGGTGTCCAGATATAGCAAGTTCAGTCACAATCTTAGTCCTTACTTATTTTTCCATTCTGTTGTGATATGATGGACATGAGACATCTGATGGGCAAGCCTCTTTTCTGTTTAAAAGGTCCAAAACATCCACTTTCCTTTTTTCCTTGTGGATATATTGTACTTCTGGGTGAGTTCTTCTTAGAAATATTGTATTTTGACAAAGGTTTAAGATGCCTACACCAGCACAGCTTTGGTTCCCAAACCGCTACTTGAGATACCCTAGCCATTCTGTATTTTTGTTAAATTCCACCAGTAGCACACCTGATTCAAATTTGAGAGTAGCTGAACCTGTTGAGGTAATTTAACAAACAGACAAGGGTACTGAATGATAACCACACACATTGAGGTTACTAGAGCAGAGGTTTGGAAATGGCTTATCTTACATATTTTGACAGGCATATACAGGCAGTCCCCAGGTTACGTACGAGATAGGGACTGTAGGTTTGTACTTAAGTTGAATTTGTATGTAAGTCGGAACAGGTACATAAATTTAATAAATGCTGTTGTTGACCGGCTGTAACCAAGTGCTCTGTCAATGAATGATGGACTTTCACCTCTCTCTGACCTTTTTATTATTTCTACTTTAATTTTTTTTGCTTTTCAATGATGATGGTTTTTCTCTTCTTTACTGTGTCACCAGCACTTGCATCAGATTTGTGTTTCAGAGGCATTGTTGAAGGGTGAAGACAAAAGATTAAGATGAGCTCTTCTGCACAGCACTGTACACGCTATCACAGCAGGAAGGCACCAGTCATCAACAAGTCTGATGTACTGACAAGAGACAATTTCCTGCTATGTATGTAACAGTAAAAGCAGGCTTGCTATTGAGAATGAATGGGGGCATCGACCGCAGTTCATCACCAGCCCACCTCACAGTCACCTCCATTACAGTATGCTGCCTGCAGCATCCGCCCACCGAGAATGAACACAGTGCGGCCAAAGGCGGGTAGTGAATCACTCCTTTTCAATAGGCAGCCATCCGATGCACACTATGATGCTACCCCCCGCCGCCCCGTTCACCCTCAGTGGCCTCTGTTCAACCACAACCGGGTCACCGCTTGCAGCATTAGCAGCCGCCCACCGAGAATGCGGCCGTGTGTAGTGGGCGAGCAGTGAAACTGCTTGCCGCTGGGAGTCGCCCGAGGGACACTACACTACGCGGGCAGCGAAATCGGCCCCCTCCAGCCTCTGTCCAGCCACCGCTTGCAGCATCCCCAGGCCGAAGATGATGGAGTGGCAGTTACTGAGGCGCATGTGTCGCAGCTACGGCCCCGTTCGTAAGTCATAGGTCGGATGTCCATAACCTGGGGACTACCTGTATAGCAAAATAAGTTGGATTTTCAGGATGTCTTGTTTAAGCTGGTATGGAGAAATTTGAAGAAACTGGGCAAATTGAAATCACAAAATGTATTGGAAAATGGCAAAAACTGTCAGCTTTGATCAAGTGTACTTAAAGGTGGATTCCTAAAGTAACAGAGAAACTATCAAAGTCATCTGGTATTCAAAGCTTCAGCCATATGAATAAGTCTTAGAAAAGTGGTTTTGTAGGCCATGTTGCAGCTAAGAGAGCATTGTTCTGGAAAGACAACAAGCAGAATTGACTAGAGTTCAGGAAAGACCATAAAATATCGAGCAATGATAGATGACAGACTTTTGTGGACTTTTTTGTTCACAAATAGCCAGTATGTCAGAAAAAGAGTTGGCAACTAGTACACTGATCTGTGAAATAATGTGAAAGCAAAATCATGGTCTATGGGTGCATTTCAGCCAACAGTAAGGAGTCTGGTCAAAATTGATGAAATGATGATTGTTAGACTGGCTACCTCACAGTCCCCAATCTCACCATAACTGAAGCTATGTGGGATCACTAAGACAGAAAAAAGAAGCAACCAAAATCAAAATCTGAGTTTATGCAAAACCTGCAAGAAGCCTGGAACAATTTACTGTAGGATTACTTGAAAAGATTACACAGTGTACTACTGCAAATTGCTTCAGCTTTGAATTCTAAGGAAAGTCCTAAAATAAACTGGCTTACCAAATGATGTGCTTGCTTCTTCTCTTCTTCCGCTTCTTCTCTTCTTTCATCAGCATCTCTGTTAAAACTGATTAAGTCAGTGTTTGTGTTGCAGTTACTTGGTACATTTTCTTTAATTTTTTCACTTAAGCTGGCACTTGAGTCTTCACTCTGCCTCAAGAACGATTTAAGATATGAAGAGGTAGGGGAAGTGACGTTGAAGGCGGTAGGGATGAGAACGGTGCCTGTGTGCATGCACCACACGGCCGGCCTGCTGGCCGCTGCCGAGAGTTGATTCTACAATAAAATAAAAATAAAAAGGAATAACCTTGGAAATCATTCTTCAACCCGAAAGTGGATATTAGACGTCACGTAATTTCAGGTCAATAGTTCAAACGGTTTGTGAGCTACAGGTGATTTAAAATCCTGGACAGACAAACGAACAGCCACGGTAGCGTATTATATATGCAGGACACAAACAAACTAGGGCCAATTTAGAATCGCCAATCCACCTAACCTGCATGTCTTTGGACTGTGGGAGGAAACCGGAGCACCCGGAGGAAACCCACGCAGACACGGGGAGAACATGCAAACTCCACGCAGGGAGGACCCGGGAAGCGAACCCAGGTCTCCTAACTGCGAGGCAGCAGCGCTACCACTGCGCCACCGTGCCACCCTTATATATATATATATATATATATATATATATATATATAAAGATTGTTTTCACAAGCAAATTAAAGTTTAGTGCCTAGATGATTAGCTTGGGTAGCCTAAGAGTTTTACAGAGTACTTTATAATATACTAGCTGAAATACTCGGTGTTGCCTGGGAGGAAAATAAAGTGTTGCGTTTTTTTTTTTAATTATATTTTTCTCAAACAATTAAAAAAAAAACAAACAATAAAAATAAATTAAAAACAATGAAGACTCATTAATGTGCTTGTCTTGCGGTCTCGTATGTTTGTTATCATCCAGTTGAGGCTTGGAACCAGCCACCTCTATTTAATTACAAAAACAACAGGAGTGCAGGAGCACTCAAACATAAAAAATGCTGGCAGTCAATTCCATTTCGCCCTCTGGTGTTCATTCTGAGTGTCAACTGGACGATAACGCGCAAGACCGCAAGATCAGCCCCTACCCTACCCAGAAGTCAGTGGGTTAGGGTTGATTACACACTACAGTATTTTTAGTTGACCAATGAAAAACATGGGTTTCATGAAAATTGCTCCAGCTGTTCAGAAGTGATGCTGGAACATACTGTACATACATACACACACACACACACACACACACACACATTGACTTTATATATATGTTGTCGCGGATGCCAGGGGCGACGACCCGGCCGGGACGCCTTGGAGGACCGGAAGTGGGCGTGTGCCCATCTGGGATCACGTGGGGGCCGCCTTCCTGGTTGCTTTGGGGGCCACGGGATCAGGGCATGGAAGCCCCACCCTGTAGGGGCCCGTGGTCACCGCCAGGAGGCACCCCAATGCCTTGGGGACCTGTTACCTCAGCACTTCCGCCACACCAGGAAGTGCTGGGGGGAAGAATTAGAAGGGCACCCGGAGAGCTGCCGGGAGAACAGCCGGCACTTCCACCACGCTGGGGCGTGGCCAACAAGGGAATGCCAGGAGCCACCTGGAGCTCGTCTGGGAGAGGATAAAAAGGGCCGTCTCCCTTCATTCGAGGCTGGAGTCGGGTGGAAGCAGGACAAGGCACGAGAGAGGTGTGGAGGCGGCCCGAAGAAGGAAAGGCATCTTGTGGCCAGGACTGTGTGTTGGGGTATTTGTGCACTAAATGGACTGAGTCTCGGTGACTTTATTGTGTAAATCTTGTAAGTAATAAACGTGTGGTGGTGAGTAACAACATGTCCGCCTGTCTGTGTCCGGGTTGGCTCCACAATATATATATATATATATATATATATATATATATCCTTCCATCCATTATCCAACCCACTGAATCCAAACACAGGGTCACAGGGGTCTGCTGGAGCTAATCCCAGCCAACACAGAGCACAAGGCAGGAACCAATCCCAGGCAGGGTGCCAACCCACCGCAGGACACAAACAAACTAGGGCCAATTTAGAATCGCCAATCCACCTAACCTGCATGTCTTTGGACTGTGGGAGGAAACCGGAGCACCCGGAGGAAACCCACGCAGACACGGGGAGAACATGCAAACTCCACGCAGGGAGGACCCGGGAAGCGAACCCAGGTCTCCTAACTGCGAGGCAGCAGCGCTACCACTGCGCCACCGTGCC
>JANRMT010040283.1:0-10097 GCA_026402145.1 Polypterus bichir lapradei | reverse complement strand
GGTTCACCACTGTTCCATGTTTTTGCCATTTGTGGATAATGGCTCTCACTGTGGTTCGCTGGAGTCCCAAAGCTTTAGAAATGGCTTTATAACCTTTACCAGACTGATAGATCTCAATTACTTCTGTTTTCATTTGTTCCTGAATTTCTTTGGATCTTGGCATGATGTCTTGCTTTTGAGGTGCTTTTGGTCTACTTCTCTGTGTTAGCCAGCTCCTATTTAAGTGATTTCTTGATTTAAACAGGTGTGGCAGTAATCAGGCCTGGGGGTGGCTACGGAAATTGAACTCAGGTGTGATACACCACAGTTAGGTTATTTTTTAACAAGGGGGCAATTACTTTTTCACACAGGGCCATGTAGGTTTGGATTTTTTTTCTCCCTAAATAATAAAAACCATCATTTAAAAACTGCATTTTGTGTTTACTTGTGTTATATTTGACTAATGGTTAAATGTGTTTGATGATCAGAAACATTTTGTGTGACAAACATGCAAAAGAATCAGAAATCAGGAAGGGGGCAAATAGTTTTTCACACCACTGTATATATGGTAACTCCTGTAGCCGCAATAAATGCCTTTATTGAATAGACAAACCAGGGGTGAAGAAGTTCTACTGCAGCCACAGATGCGACACACATAAAAAACATCAATAATAACTCATAAACTTGCAATATTATTTAGGAAAATCACAACATTTTACTCACCAAAAATTCGGATTATTTGTAAACAAAATCCATCCTCCTCTCTTTCCTCAAAAACAGTTCAACTACTCTGTCGTACAGATTATCCATGCGCTTCAGTTCCATCAAAAAGTCCCTTTCTATCTCCATCGAAGCTAATGCTGAAAGTCGAACCTGCCCTGTCGTATTTCTGGCATAAGTTTTAATTCGCTTTAGGGCTGAAAATGTCCGCTCGACAGAAGCAGTGTACACGGGAATGGTCACCGCCAAATATACCAATGTGAACAGCTGCCCCATGCTCTCATTCATATTTTTCTGATGAAGGAAGTCAAGGAGATCAGTGGGAGATTCTCCTGCAAAATCATCCATGGCATACATTACAGTCAGTTCTGTTTTTAGCTGAGACAGATCAAAAACCGCTCCATGGCTCTTGTGTTAAACTGGAGAAGGCTGCATGCATGAATTTTTTCTTGTTTTACCAAAACTTCTGGGGCTCGAGGAGCGTGACAAACATCAGGTTTTCGTGGTCTTGAAATCTGGTCTGTGTCTGGCAAATAATATTGTCCAGAATCCTTCCATGGAGTTGGCCGTAGTGCGCGCGAGGATCTTGTGCTCGGAGCGTTTCTGGTGGGTTCAGTGGCCTCATAGAGTTCCTCATATCGGCTTCTATCCAATCAATGGGTCTAAATACGGTGACGTTGCCATATGCCTGCTAGAGGGCCCTGCTGACACCAACTCAAAATCTGATTGGTTGAAGCAACAGGTTAATCGACATTTATTCTGTGTTAGACTGCCTGCACAATGGATTGTCAAGGCCTCTCTGCCTGGCAACAAATTTTGGCTGAAATGTGATTGGTTAAATGCTTTAATATGAAAATACATGCCTGGAAGCAGCACAACCATCGGAAAAGCTATGAAAGGAAGCGGACAGATTATTTGGAATTATTTAATAAGTATTCATGGACAAAATATAATTAACATCAGTTTGTGATTCAGATATTTTTACTTATGAATATGCTAAGCACAGTCCTTGACCCGCGAATGTTTACCTTATATGGGCAGGCACTCAATTACGTGGGAGGCGTGACGATGCAAGATGCAACTCCGCCTCCCACGGCCATCGAGCTGCAGTCTATTACAGTATATGGACAAAAATAGGTTCCAGTTATGACCATTATGCGTAGAATTTCGAAATGAAACCTGCCCAACTTTTGTAAGTAAGCTGTAAGGAATGAGTCTGCCAAATTTCAGCCTTCTACCTACACAGGAAGTTGGAGAATTAGTGAGTGAGTGAGTGAGTGAGTCAGTCAGTCAGTGAGGGCTTTGCCTTTTATTAGTATAGATATATATATATATTATATATATATATATATATATGTAAAATGTACCAAGAAGTTATATGGGAATAATGGATTTTTTTCTTTTTAACAATATTTTCATCTTGATTTTCATTCTGCTTTTCTAGGTGTTCTAATTGTTTAATTAATCTATTATTTACTAATTAGTGGGTCTGACGCTAAAGTAGTTGCAGCCTTTGATTATTCAGTGTTGTTTACCAGCGTGTGTGCTCTGCTCATTTTTAATTGTTATTAATAAGATACAACAAAGGGGAAAAACTGCACAGAGAAAGGGCAAAATATAATGAAATCAACAAAAGAGAGTTAAGCATTTAAATCTATAGCAAAAGCAGAAATATTTCTAAATGCCTTATACTGTAAATGTAAAAATCAGGCTGCTGTGCTTTTCTGAATGTAGAATAAAAGAAAAATAATAGCAGCTAATTAAATGAGATCAGTGGTATCAGGTGTTGTCACGGATTATGAATCTGGTTGGAACAAAAACCTGATCTAACACTGATCTAAATGTAACCTGCACCTTGAAATGCTGCTGATTTTTCCCCTTATTGAAAATCCCCTTTACAGTTTTTATTTTCTGCAACTTTCAATCAGATTTGGATACAGAGAACAGGTTAAGACTGTTATGATGGACATTGTTAATTAAATGTGCATGTGTTTTCTGTGTCTTGTGAATATAATCAATATTTCTTTTGTAGGGGTTTTGCCTTAGAAAATCTGTTACTATTGCTAGTTTTGTGTTTAAAGGCTTCTAAGAAAAATTTAAATCTATTATTGTTATTTTGCGACTCTGCGTTGGGTGACACCATTTTAGGTTACTCAGCATTGTGGTTTTTGGATTTATACCACATGTGACGTCACCACCGTCTCTTATTTATCTGGAGATCTGGATATTAAGAATTTTTAGTGTGTAATTTCTTTTGGTGTTATTCAGGTAGTGAAAGACTGAGCTCTAATGAGGTTAGGTTTCATCTGAACAATCATTTTGACTCCCCAGTTATAAATTTGGCTATTATTTTTACCTTTTCTTTTCTCTTTGTCCTTATCAATAAAGGCCCAACTATTCCCTGCAGACAGATCAGACTAGAAAGATGAAGATACTGTATGTTCTATACTATTATATAACTCTAAACAATCTGAGCATCTCTTAGTAGGATCCTGCAAATCAGCCCTGACTGAAGCAGTAGTCCATGGCAGAGCACAGTACTACACAAAAGTCATAAACCCATCATTTATATCTATTCTAAAGGCACTGATGCCTTTTGGTATATGGGGGTAAATGCAGAAAGAAATGTAGACATGAGTAGGCAGGATCAGCAAAATCTACATAGACTTTCACAGGGACTCGACTTGAACTCAGCATTGTGGGACAGTGAGTATTAGCCACTGTGTCACCATTCCATTGCTAAGTCTAGGATATATTAAATGTGTGAATGTACTATGAAACAGGAATTTACCAGAGAATAGATGAAGGTGTTGTGCTCTCTAGTACACTTTTTAGAGAGCAAAAAATTTACCAGAGAACAGGTGAAGGTGTTGTGCTCTCTAGTACACTTTTTAGAGAGCAAAAAAATAATGCACAATGAGTGGCATGTGCAGTTAAATGCACTTCTTTTTTATAGACTTGAACACTCATTTGTTTATCTTTACATTTATCAACAATAATTCTAACTATTTATATTCAGAGTGGCTACAGGATTTACATAAATGTGGCCTGCATTTTGCCGGAAGCACTGTTTGGTGTTTTTCTTGAGCAAGTTGTCATTGATTACAGTAGTAAATTAAGTGTCTGCTTGTATTGTGGGGATGTGTAATGTGTCTGTAACTGTTAATGGAGAAGTAATCAGTCTGTGATTAGGAGGGTGGAGAAGAAGGCAGGTTGTATTGTTAAAAGGAATGTTGAAAACAATGCAAAGCTCTCAATAGTACACACTCTAATGTTTCTGAGCAAGAGAAGGTGCAGATGGGGATTTAGGTACAGAGAACATGCAAATTGATTCTGTTTTCACTTCTCTTTTATTGTGATTTATAATCAAACTGTTGTTATTTCAAGTTATGGTTCAGTTTGTCTGCAAATTAATCACTATTTCATGAGTTTAAAAGGGAATTATTAAGCAGTCTCGGATTCTGTCAGAGTGCATTGTTGGAATCACTTGCATCTTTCACACACAGCTTTCATGAAATTCCCGGGTTAACCATCCCAGGAGTCTGGCTGATTTACTCATTCACGCTTATAAAGAGAAGGGTGGGCAGCATGATGTAGTGGTTAAGTCATTGGACCTCAGACTCTGAGGCTGTGGGTTCAAATCCTGTTACTGACAAAGCCACTTCTGTCTGTCCTGCCTGTGCTGCAATTGAAAAAAAAAGAAATTTGACCAACTTTATCTCAGATGTTTCAAGACACCTTGGATAAAGTCATCAGCCAAATAAGTAAATGTTAATGAAACTGAGAATTTCACATGTAACTGTTTGGTAAAGAAATGTTCACAGTTTTACTAAACTGCGTTGGTCAAGTGCTGGTGAAGCTCTGACATTGTTTTGTAGTCATATACATTTTTGTATACTGTACTTAAATTGCCAAATTATATTTGACAAATAAACATAACTATGAGTGGTGGAACTGAAAAATTGCAGAGCTAAATGTAAAGCTGTAAACATCTGACAATTTACACTTCAGCAGCAATTTTGTTCCAATAATTTGCTTAAGCCCAGTCTCCAGTGGATGAGCTACACATTAACTGTTTCTACATATGCCACCCAGGAAATTCTCTGGTAAACTATCTCATGAAATTACTGGGTTTTGTTTGTTTATTTAGACACACCAAGCTGATGCAACGGTTTTCCATATAAAATATGTTACACATGAACCTTTAATCTCATGTACATGGGCAGAGGCAGTAATAACCTTCTCACACCTTTGCAGGGTCAGAGATGCCTTAACAAAGGTTATAATTTAAATTATAATTTCATGGGATAATTTTGAATACATTTACAAGGTATTTTGCATTTTAAAAAAGTTCTGTAGTGTAAAAAAATCTCAGCAGCTATATCCTATTGGGTACAAACACTTTGTTGACCTTGTGGCATATGTTTCAGTATTTCTTTTTTTAGTACATTGTCCACTTTGTGAAATATGATTTGAGTCATAGCCGATACAGTCCCTAAAGTGGCATCAGAGCCAATATTGGGTATATTCTTCTACGGTGCTTGAAGTGGGCATGTGATCAGCATCATCTGCGAGAAAAAAGAGCGGGAAGATGAAAGAGAACAGAAAGAGAAGCACTTCCAGTCTTGTACATTTTCCCCCAGAACTAATATTTATGTATCTTCATGTGCAGAAGCTCACATTTTTTTAAAAAGTGCACTGCAGTCCTCCACAGTGATGTGAACAGAGGACCATAGACTGTAATTGATTTTACTGGTGTGCTGCGGATACCTACATTACAAAGTAACTGTAAAAACACTTAGAAATGCACAGGGGAAAACAACAAACCCTAAATAGTACACAAAATATGTATGAGCACCATTTGCAGAGTGAAGTCTGTTTTATTTATTTACATACATTAGTTGTTATTTTGTATAATATACTTACAAATATATAATTGAGACATAAACAATATTATTGATCAGAAACCAGTAATACAAAGACATAATATGCATCATGCCGTTGTAAACTTATTTTCCACAACACATGCCTCAAACATCATTTTTCCTGCCTTCCAGAGTGCAACACTCCATTTCCTGGTAGCAAATATTATTTATGAAGAAAGCTTCAGCTGAATGTGTTAGAAAGTGTTCTTCGCTATTGTCTCCTTGGCTTGAATGAATCCATCAATTTTCCAGACACTTTTCAAAAACTAACTTAAACATACAAATTTGTCATTGTCAAGGTCTCTATGATAACATTATTCACTTTGATGTCAGCATTTCATAATATAAGTAAGGTCGCCAGGAGACGTTCTGCTTTACTAGACAATTTTTTGGCATTGTCTACACATTCTCCTATGGTGCTTGGAGCTTGGCGCGTACACATGCACCACCTCCATTCCTGGGCATTGTATTAAGTTTTAACTTTGAGTTTAAAGTACAGTCTGTCTGTCTGTCTGCATTTGAAAGATGTTTCTATTTCATTTAATGTACTGTTGCCATTGTTTTTACAAATAGCTTCCACTTATTAACATGAAAATAGCTACCAAGGAGTGTAGTTTATGACATCATACAATAGCAACTTCATTTATCAATTTCCTCCAGTGTCTAGATTTTACAGCCTAGTTGCTGTACTTGCGTATAAAAATTTTAAGTATGTAATTGTCTTACTCTCTTCTGATTGGTTCACTTGGATTAAGTTTTATGTAAGACTGTTTTGTTGCTTTGCATACTTTATCTAGCAATTTACTAGTTTTTCTCATATATTTTCTACATAGATAGAATTATTCTAGAAGGTATTTGCCAAGGAGAGATGCCCAAAATAGGATGTCAGCTTGTTTTTTTTTTTTTTTCATTTTGTATGAAATTTCCATATGTTCCTCAGTCAGCAGGTTTACTCTATTAGCTTTAGAGCTGGGGTCCTGAAGTTTGGTCCTAAATGGCCATAGTGGCTACAAGTTTTGTTCCAACCCAGTTCCTAACCTTAAAGCCAGTTATTTTATTGGGACTGTCAGAGTTGGAAATTGCAGTTTTGTTGTCTTTAATGAGCATAACAATGGGGTGTGTGACACAATATAAAGACTTTTTATGATCTTATTGATCAGTAGCATTGGGTACAATGTGAATTTACCCACTTAATTCATCTCTGTGCAAGCAGCACAGAAACATGTACTGCAAGTTCTTTTTGAAATCATGAATACATCATCATTAACTCTAACAGTATATTTACAATAATGCTTTGGTTTGAATTTAATGTTACCTCATTATGGATGGTAGCCTGCTATACTTTATATACTCGATAGGGCTTGATATACATTTTTCCTCCAGGTTTACTTATAACCCTTGTAAGAAGCTAGCCCGGTCACAAACAAACACGACAGCGCAATGTCCAAACACACACACGTTTATTTACAGTATTATTTACAAACTATTTACAATTTCTCAGTCCTTGGTTCCTTCAGCTGCCTCCACTCCTGTCTCGCAAGCTCCGTCCTTCTTCCACCCGACTCCGGCTCCCCGATTGGAGTGAGGCGGCTCCTTTTATCTTGCCCTGGATGTGCTCCAGGTGCCTGACGCTGAACTTCCGGCTGCATTCCCCAGTGTGGCGGAAGTGCTGCCCTTGCACCTGGAAGCACTCCAGGTATAAACCATCCTTGGTCTGTCAGCGCTTCCTGATGTCACGGAAGCGCTGTCCCTCAGAGATCAAGGACCGTCCGGGTTCCCAGGGAAAAGAAGTGCTGCTCTCCCGGTTCCTCCTTCCTCCAAGCGTCCTGGGGTGGCAGGGTTCCTGGCTGTCTATCACACTCTGTATACAGCAAGTGGTTTATTTCTCCGTTAAATTGAACTGTTTCTCTTATCTGTTTTTACTGAATAATAAATGATTGATCATGTGGCATACAGAATTTGGCACAGTTGTCCTTTCAAAATAGGGTTTTGAGATATACTGTACTGGTACAGGAAAAGTACTGAAAAAAATACATTTTAAAACAGTGTGGAGTCAAAATTCAGTGTTGGCTTTCCATTCAACCCACCTACATGTGGTAGAGTAGATGGGAAACAACGTGCATAGACATTCTGTAGGCATCGTTGTGATCGAGACTTCACAAGGAACAACCTCCCTTTATTGCTTATTGCACTCCAGGGATACTGGAGTGAGTCAAGGGGTTTTGGAGTTATTCAGTTATTTTCTTCTGAAACATTTTGCTACAGGTACTGATGTCTGAAAACTGTTATCAACACCAAAGTCAGAATTTTAATATAAATCCAACACTATTTCAGACAGTGTGGTTTTCTTGATGCTCATTAATTTTCTGCCTCATGGCACCTTTTAAGAAATTCATATGTATAATCTGTATCAATATCCTTCATCATCAGATCTACACCTTCCAACACCCCTTTTTTAATTATGATAGATTCTCTCAGGATAGGTAAGAATTTCTGGAAATTATTAATGATAAGTAACTTTTTTGTCTTCCTTTTTAAGCTAATATGACTTGATGCCCTAATTACAGCACAGCTTTAAGTTTACTGTTGGTGCTGTTTTAATAAGACATTAAAGGAATAACCCATGTGGTTTCTAGTGATGAACAAGACATTTTTTTAATCTCATGTTTTCATACAGAGCATAGCTAACACATTTTATGCTGTAATTGAAGTGAGTGATAACCAACGCTGGACAACAGCTAATAGCAGGGGTACTCAGCCCTGGTTCTGGAGGTCTGAATTGGCTGCAAGTTTTTGCTGTAACCAAAGTTTTAATCAGAACTAGTTTATTTATTGCTAAAGCAATATGTATTTTAGTGAACCTATTTGTTACAATTCAGAACTCTTAATTGACTATTTCAGTTTTAAACATCTGTATTAAGGTTTTAATTGTTGCCTGTTTCCTTAACCAGCCATTAGTAAATAATGAGGTGCAAATGCCAAAGGAACCACCAGCCCTCCAGCTAACATGTTTCCATTTAAACTTTGTGTTTTTACAGTCTTTTGAAATAATTGAGAGACAAGGAATGGTTTAAGAGATACAAATCTGGACAACAAAACATATGGATATGTTCTCAGAAGTTCAAAATTTCACAATAGGATAAGGATTTGTCTTGGAAGAATGAAAGCACTAATAATCCATATAAACCAAGTTTCATTATCTATTAGGCATGGCTTCTTCAAACCCTATTTCCAAAAAAGTTGGGATACTTTCTAAAAATGCAATAAAAACTCAAATCTGTAATTATTTTAATTCAGTTGAACCTTTATTTAACATGCAGAAGGACAATGAAAAGATTTTCAGTGTTTTCACCGACAGACTTAATTCTATTTGTTAAACATAAACAAATTTAGAAATTGATATCTGCAGCACACTCCGAAAAGTTGGGATGGAGGCAAGACTGTAAGGGTTATATACAAGTAACATTCTATAAGTTTAATCAATTAGCAGGTTTACTGGTAACAGGTGTGGGTATCAAGATTGGGTGTAAAAGGAGCATTCATCAAAGATTCAGTCTTTGCAAGCAAAGATGGGTCGTGGCCCCCCACTTTGTGCTGAACTTTGTGAGTGAATTATCTGTCAATTTAAAAGCAATGTTTCTCAATGCAGGATAGCAAAGAATTTAAGTCTGCAACTATCTACATTTAATAACATTGTGAAAAGATTCAGGGAGTCAGGAGAAATCTCTGTGCGGAAACCACTGCTTAATGTGCATGATCTTCGAGCCCTTTGGCAGTATTGCAGTAGAAACCATCATGCTACCATGATGGACATAGGCACATTGGCTCGACTTTGGGAAGTCATTGTCGCTTAACACATTTCACCACTGCATCAAGAAATGCTACCTGAAACTGCATTATGCAAAGAGGAAGCCATACATCAATTTTGTACAGAAATGTTGGTGAGTTCTCTGGGCCCAAGCTCATCTGAGATGGAACAAAATGAAAACATGTTCTGTGGTCAGATGAATCCATGTTTCAGCTTGTTTTTGGGAAAAAGCAATGTTGGATACGTGCCAAAGATGATAAAGACCATCCAGAATGTTATTAACGAAAGGTGCAAAAACCAGAATCTGTGATGTTGTAGGGGTGTGTCAGTGCCCATGACATGAGGGATATTTATATATGTGAAGGAACCATTGATGTGGAGGCTTAGATTGCAATTTTAGAGAGACATATGCTCCTGTCAAAACATCTTTTGCCAGGTACTCCATATATATTTCAGCAGGACAAGGCCAGGCCTCATTCTGTACAAATTACAAAAGCGTGGCTTCATAGACATACAGTCCCTGTGCCTGACTGGCCTGCCTGCAGTATACATCTATTTCCTATTTGAAGTGTCTGGCACATCATGAAGAGGAGAATCAGACAACGGCAACCACGGGCTATTGAGCAGATAAAGTCTTGTATACAGCAAAAATAGTAAAAAAAAAA
>JANRMT010040232.1:0-13644 GCA_026402145.1 Polypterus bichir lapradei | reverse complement strand
TAAAAATCACTAAAGGTGCTTTAAAAAAGATGAATCTTAAAGTTTCATTTAAAAGCTGCCATTAGTGATGACTACTGCACAAACTATGCCAGTTTGTACCACAGGCTCAAGCCAATGGGGTAAAAGGCTCAATCACCTATGTAGGATAAGCAAACGCCCGGCATGAACTCATACTATAGTGACTGCTAAGGTGAGCAACTCCCAAAGATATATGGGTGCAGAGAGAGCAACACATTTACATAGATGGAGCAACTGTTAATCTTATACTGGACCTTTTCCTTAATAGGCAGCTAATATAAAGAAGCCAGGGCCAAAGTTATATGTATTACTAAGTACCCACGCAACGCTACTTTGGGAATACTAAAAAAGGGAGGAGCTGTCTCCAAGCAGGATAATATGAAAGCATAGACCGTCTTTTCAGCATCTTGTATAGAGAGAGATAATCAGAGTTTACAAGAAAAGAATGAAGCTGGCACATATCCCTATTTCTGTTCCCAATGACCAGAGTGTTCACGAATCCCCGTTTCTATCTTTCTCAAATATAGACATATCCTGCTGTTATTTATGATTTTTAATTCTTTTTATCACAGTGATGAAGATGTCATCATGTTGCAATTTTATCATTTCTGTTTTGTTTGTGGAGGATGCCTTTTTGTGTAGTTGGTCATTGGTGATTCTAACTTCTTTACTGCTTCTTTAGCCATTTCCAGTCACAATGCAGAATTGCAATTCAGATTCTTTTACCTATGTAAGATAGTACACTCTAATTCACAGTACGCTAGCTTTGATTAAAAAAACTATCAGAAATACCAGTTGATATTTATAGTATAGTCAGGGGCAAGAGAAGCAACTTACTATAATGATTTTTATATCATGATTCAAGTCTCCTCAATTTCCTGATCATTTTTCTGTTTTTATTCTGCTATTTTGTTTCTAAGAGAACAGTTAGTAATAGGATTTTTGGTATTTTCATTCTGACTTTTGTTTTTGTGTTTTGGCTTTGATTCTCTGGTTTCTTGGCCTTTGCTGATTTATGACTACATATCTACTTTGTCCTTTTTCACTTTAATCTATCTCCAGATTATCTTATGAATGGCCTTTTGTTCTTCTGAGTTTTATCCTGACAGGAATGGGTGGAGCTTTGATAAAAAAAAAAAAAAAAAAAAAAAAAAAAAAAAAGAACCCATATACAGGACGCTATGCAGCCAATTGGAAGTGATCTGGGGTAGAACATCACAAGCACTTAGTAAGTAAAATACATGTCAACAGCTGTTTAACTTGACTTTGACTTTTTAGGTTAAATGCTTTAAAAAAAAGGATATGAAAAAACTGAAAAACTAGAGGGACTATTGTTTTTATCAACTCTCAGTAATCCTGTTACTTTAAAGCTATCGCTTGTGGCACTTTCCTAGGAGCAGTGAGATAACAGAGCAAAGCAAACTGCTGCTAAAGCTAATGAGATCAATAAACAAATACACTCCAATGAAAGCTGTCCATTTTGGCAATTCTTGTTAATCACAGTGTGATTTTGAAAAATATAAAAATGTCCCCAGAACTCCAAATTGATGACGGCTGGAATACTGTTCCGTCAGTAAGTACTTGAATTTTGTTCGACCATAAAAACTTCCACAGCAAATGAATGTATTCTATGATTGCGAAAAAAAACAACTTTGAATTAAAAAAATGCCAGAGTTACCCTTTAAATCACCTAACTGCTGAAGGTCCATATTATCTCTTACATGTTTATATAACTGCAGGATTATATTACTTGCCAAACGGCTAAAACAGAATTTATATGCAAAGGATCATTAAGGAATTGATCAGACTTCTTTAGGACAAGGTCAACATGTACTGAACCTGCTCCATGCATGTTTGTTGAATCCAAATAACTCTGTTTACTGCTTTAAAAATACATAGCACTTAAGCCGGAGCAGGAATGTCCCAAAAACACAAATCAGACCTAAGGAAAAAGCAGTCTCCAAAAAGATACATAGAATAATTTTAAAATGTTAATCCTAAAGTAATTCAGTGGAAATAAATAAATAAATACATGTGAGCTATCTCCTATCCTTACTGACACCTCACACGAGGAGTATAAAAGAACAAGTACACTAATGCAAGTGAAAAATTAAATGTGTTATGCGTACTAATGATACATTGCACGATAAGCATTTCAGAAGTACAAGGAGGGCCAGTCGCAGAATATGCTTGAGAACGCTGGTGTGTCAGCAGTTAGGAATGTGCCAATGGACTTAAGAAAGTAAATGAAACTTCAGAAAGCAATTTATATGGTGCAGATAATTAATAATCACACTGTAAATATAACATACACATATACATCTGACTTTTTTTAAATTAAAATAATTATAGAGATGGAAGTTTTTTATGTTGCTAAGATAATACATGAAATAGAAGGTGTAATTGTTGTTTCATAGCATCACTATAGTGGAACTTAAAGAACATCTGATATATGATAAGAAAGTGCAGAAATGAATCGATGACAGGAAAGCACAGAATAATTCAATTAAAAAGCATTACTTGGAATGAGAAAAAAAATTAGATCGAGTACAAAGCGAGTCTCATGACTAACTGTGCAGTCCCACGTTTGCTGTCAAAGCCACTGAGGCAAACCTATCCTGCTTAAAAATGCAGCTTATCTTTTTTCTCCAGATGGTGCAGAGAACTGAGAGCTGATAGTAGGCTTCTACAGTGTATACATTATTGATAAAGTGGAAACATCTAACACTTAACGTTCCCAGCAGTTACGGCACTTAACACTAGGAAACCAAATTATATTTTTCTTACTTTGTATGTGTGAAATATTCAATGTGGGCAGCCTTTTCTTCAGTTTCAGCAGGATGTTCATCTAGCCACTTTTGTGATAAAAATAAAATGAGGCCTGACAAGATATTTACAAATTTACATGTCCTATACAAAATAGGCAATAGGACCTTTTATACAAAAAATGAGAAGCACACTTAATTGAAAGGATCAGCAATACAAAGCAGCATGTGAGTGGGGAAATTTAATGAAAAGATTCCACCCCTAAAAATAAACATTATTAGAAATATATAGTAGGTTGAACATATGAATATTATTTTATTATTTTATATTTTTATTTTATTATTACATAGCATTATAACAGCCACTGCATTTTCTTCTTTTTACTTCCTGTTATGTTATCGACACAGTATTTCCTTACACTGCTACTACATTTTCAAGAGAATTTTGACTGAGAGAAACACTGAGAAAATGAGCACACTTATTAACTGAGCTTGCTACAATAGTCTTATATGGATGGAGACTGAAGTCATCTTACTAGGCTTCATTTTCTTTAATGAAATTTTTGAAAAAACATAACATTTAGTAAAATGTTCAGGTAAGTAAGAAAAAGAATGGGATCTTTAGATGAAAAGATTCATTGCCATCCATCATGTAGGCCATCTCCAGCTTTATGTATTTTGTTTAAAAGTCTGCATCTGGATTTGCTTTACAGTCAGCTACACTTATTAAAAATTACCCCCCCCCCCTCCCACTTTAATATTATTCTCACTGAATAGGTTTTAAAAGATGCAGGAGACTACCAGGGGAAACCATGCACAGCTGAATAATCATGTTTACTATAGCAGCACGGTAAACTATGTTATTGGTATTTATTTTTGACCAAAAAACGATGAGATCAAACTGATTAAGTTCACATTCTGGTCCTGGATTGCTGCAGTGACTAGAGATTGTATTATTTCAACAAATTTCTTAATTTGACGTCAATCAGTGGTGTTAATTAAATGGCTTCATCAAAACTGTATTGGCAAAATTACAAATAGTAAACAGAGCAGTTTTTACTTAACAAAATTTCTTAGTCTACATTCCTAAATATCATCTTATTTGTGTATTGCTTCATTTTATTTTATGCTGGCATACTGAGATCCTGAGTTATTAGGTATTTTATTTTTAACCATTTTATATATTGGTTTAATATCACATGCATTTAAATTTTTCTGTTGTTTTGTTAATTTTCAGTCATTTTTCATGTCTTTATATTATTAATATTAATATCATTATAATTCATTTGTATTTCTGTACCTGTAATTGTGCTCTGACTCTTTAAATGTTCTGCTATTCGTTGTTGGTTGGGCCCCAGGAGGCGGGGCCACCCTTATGTTGCCTTTCTAGAGCCCTCACGCTGCCTATATAAGTGAGCTGAGAAAGCTTAGTAACAGGAGATCATTTGTTTTCTGTGAAGTTTATTAAGTACTGCTTTCTGTTCAATTTTGTAGGTATTGTTATTTTCTTGCTTCTAATTAAGGATTCTGGTATTTGGATTCTGTTATTGGGACGTGTTTGCTTCAGATTGCCTTTTAGATTACTAAAGATAACCTCTGTGGAGCACAAAAGGCAAAAAGAATTACCTGAAAAGCAAAGGCAATCCAAGGCAAACAAGTTCCAATAACAAATCTAAAGAATGGTCAAAAACAGTGCACAGATGTTAAAAATTAAATATTATATTATAGTACACAAAACAGAAAACAAATCAAAAACCCAAGAAACTCACCAAATTCAAGTGCATTCAAATGAATCCCAGCCAGAGAAGTAACCCTGACTGAAACATAACATATATAACATAACATAATACAGGTAAAATTCCGTTACAACGAATATCTTTACAATAAAATTTTCATTACAACAAAGTATTTTTATGGTCCCGACAGCTTCCCTATATGACACGAGTCTATAAAAATCTCATTACTAAGAAGTACATTCAGCAGATACGAAATGCCCAAAAGACCTTGAAATGCCTGAATGAATCAAACACAGAGCATCTAGTTCTGTGGTCGCAGCTCAGTTGTGCACAACGATCCCCAAACAGAAACACCGTCATTTTTTTTTTCTTTCTTCGAACTTTCCTTGTACTGTTTTGTTTTTTTTTGCCTTTTTTGTTTCCTGTGGTTTTCAGTGATACCTTTTGCTTATTGCTCGTCAACATCTGAAAAACATCCATTGGAATTTAACTCATTGTCACCCTCCTATAGAAAAGGCAGACACGAAAAAATAACAGTTCATATTAGAAAAAAAAACTTTTAATTTTTGCAACTCTCGATTGCGGCAAAAAGAAAAAAGACGTTGTCAGTGAATTCGGAATTTCGCCATCGACACTGTCAACTTTCTTGAAAGAAAAAAAAGAAAAATCTCATGTTGCAAACGTATGTGAACTGCTGCATTTGAAGACGTCAAAAAGAAGTTTTTATGTAGTTCAGTGATGCTCGTTCAAGAAACATTCCTATTAATGCGGCACTCATTCAAGAAAATGTGAGTTTTGTAAACTCTCTTTGGACCTCCCCCAACTAGACAGCACACCGAAGAGCTTCCTGAAGTGCGATCTCTGCGTCTGTGGAAGACAGTTTATCAGTTTTCAGGGCAAACAGCAGGCTCACAGCTATTCTGCATCTCTCCAGCAAAGCAAACAGAAAAGATCTCGATGGGTGGTGCAAGGTACATTGTAAATGCAGATAACAGGATTACTTGGTCACTGACCTGGCCACGACCCTGCCTAACTGCTGTGTCTGTGTATAGCAGAGTGGCCGACCCCGCTACAATAAATAACCGTGCCATTCCTGTTTCAAGTTGAATAAAGCTAGTTTTGCTAAAGTACTGAGACCAGGCCTCGTGTTTTGGGGTGCAAGACAGGGACTTACGGCACAACCCCGATCTTTTATGATTTTCTTCTGTGGCGCTTCACTGAAGCGCTGTGAGCCTGCTGTTGCCCTGCCCCAGCAACGGACAAACAATCTTCCACAGACGCTGCAATTGAGCTTCGGGACACACTTCAGCGTGTTGTTCCCATTGGATGGGGAGTGGGGGGATCCCAAAAGTGTTCAGAAACCTCACAATATGAAGAAGAAGAAAAGGATGATTCGGCTTTTGATTGATAACTGTGCTGCATACAACATGCATCCACATTTAGATAATGTTCACGTTGAATTCCTCCCACCCAATTGCATGACAGTGCTTCAACCACTGGATTTGGGCATCATTCACACCCTGAAAGTGTATTATGGCAAGGAAATGCTGAGAAAAATTCTTGTTAGGATAATTTGTAGGCAGGAGGAGATTAAAACTAACGTAAAAGAAGCTATTGAAATGATTGCAAACGCCTGGATGCAAGAAAGCATTATAGTGACAAATACAGAATCTCATTACAACGAAATTTTCATTACATGAAATATTTTTTAGGTCCCTGGGAGTTTGTTGTAACAGAATTTTACCTGTACATATAGTTCTTTTGCCAGCTTCCCATGTTTGGGGCTTATTCTACCTGAAGCTAGGTAGTATTTGGGGCATGGCTGAGTTCAGGTGAGCTTCTGATGGGCAAACTCATGAATATCTTGGCCTACTTTGATAGCTTCTTTTGTAGGCCTCACACCTTTTTTTTTTCCTTGGTGGAAACTCCATACCATAACACAAGTTATCATAGATTCATAAGACAATAAGAGGTCTTATAAACAACCAGAAACCATTTGGTCCATCAAGCTCATTTGGTTAACTAAAAGCTAAGGTGCACCAATATTGTCTCAAGATACTTTTTAAATGTTTTCAAAGTTTTTGCTTCACTTGCATGACTCAACAGATTCCTCCACAACCTGCTTTCCATTCTGAGTGCAGCTAGATTTCACTTCTGCCATTTTCTCTTCATTCACATAAAATAATTTTTCTGGATAAGCTTGAAGGATGCCTTTAAAGGATAGGTTTGGTATTTTTCAAGTGGAAGTTATTTCTTCAAAATCATACTATATAATACTTTGCCACATGAAATTATGTTCTAAAGTGAAGCATATTTTATAAATTTAAAAAACTGCTAGCCTGTGCCTGCATTTCATAATTGAGCTAAAGGGTACCAGGATCCCAGGAGATTACACAGAAATTTAAAAATAGTGTATCTATATGTGTCATTTTATAAAGGAAAAAAAAGCAAAATATGTTTTTATAATTTAAAAGAATGATGTTTTTATACAGAACCAAAAAAACAAATATTTTGGGGATTTTATCAAGAAGTTTTGTATTAAAAAATAATTTTGTTACATTCCTTTACCGATCAAGAATGTTTCAGTCCAGAAACATGGAGTTTGCATCCTTTCAAACAAATTGAAATTCATCCTCTATTTATCCATTTTCAAATCCTCTTAATGCATTCAGGCTTGCAAGGGTCAGAAACTATGATATCAGCATCAGGCACGAGGCAGAATCCAACACTGGAAAGGATACCAGTCCACAGCAAGTAGCATTCGCCAAGGCACTGTCAGCTTCTCACACTTGGACAATTTAGAGTCACCAGTTATCTTAACCTGTTAACTTATTGCATGTGGGATGAGTACCACCCACACAAACGTGGGCAGAACATGCCAGCCCTACAAACACAGTGATTGGGCCAGGCTTTGGTCCCAGAACTCTGAAGCTAGGAGACACTATGCGACCAGGCAACAAAGTAATCTGAATTTAGTGTGAACTTAATATTATAACTCCCCTTTAATAGTCTTTACATCTTACAAAGCAACTTATTATTACCAACATCATGTGCTTTAAAGTCATTCAGAATAGCAATGTTTTCTGTAATTTGTAAAGATTTCTTATAATTCCAAAAATGTAGTATTTTTTGAGCAGACTAGCACTCTTAAACAAATACAGTTTATCCTGATAGTGGTCTTAACACGTTACTGGTGGATAGTTACCGACTTCCCAGTCAGATGGATAAAACAACTGCATGAAAACATAAAAATATAAAGCTTTCAGCAAGCTTTAGCTATCAAAATAAACTAGGCAGGAGGGTGAAATGCAGTATTTAATGGACAGAAAGGTCACAATGTAATGGATGAATGAGTAATGCCTACTGTATAATAAAGAAAAAGTTTGCTTTGTCATGGTTATTAACTTTTAGTATAAATGATTTAAGATTTTGCTGGCTTCTGAAATAACCATTTGTTCTTTAGATTGACCTTTGCAGAAAGCTGCACAAATAGGTTTAATCTTCTCCCTTCACTAACTCGATATTGAGTACGCATCCAGTAAATAGTATTGACTCTTGCAGCTAAAACACTCTGTGGCTTCAAAACAGGCCACATGCAAGAAAATGTAAAATTACCAGGTATCCATATGAGTAAACCTCCTACTACTTGAAAATGCATTTCAGTTACATACCAGATTAGGATTTAGCTGATAACACGGATGCTGAAATGTAAACAGAGGAAACATTTTTGTCTATTCTTCTCGTAAATGCTCTAGATTTATCTCTCTAGATAATCAGGACCATATTACTATGTTAAAAATAGCTCACATTAGTGACCATGTCTAGAGCAGTGATTTCAGATTCCTTGCATCATCATAAACTTTTCCAAGTTTAACATAGTGTTGTAATGCATTTCCAGTATTTCCCATGACTTATCTATCTTCAGGGTATTATCATCCAAATGTCCCTTGACCACTCTTCTCCAATGGTTTATAAAGTTCAAGGATAGGATATGTGCAGGGTGAAAGGTGAGTGATTGAGAGGGGTACACAAATGACTCGGCTAACATCCTTCTGGTGCAGACCTGAACTGTTGGCTACAGCAGATATCTGCCCCTAGGTGGCTTGTCTGTTTGTGATGAGTACACAAAAGATGGCACATTCTTATACACTGGCTGTAGTAAAAGTAGTAAATGCTGTTATGAAATGAACAGCTTTGACACACACAAAAAGGTTTGGGGCAGCCACCCATATATTGTCCCTGGCTGTAAAAGGGTTTTTTAAGAGCACTCATGTGCATGGTTTTGAGTCCTAAACTGAGCCGATGAAAGATGGTGGTTTTATATGCCATGAACTGGAAGTGATGTCATCTGGCCGGAACTGGAACTGATGTTAAATCAGGCAGGCTTTCCCATATTTTGCCTGCAGAGATAACAGAGGTAGGTTTAGTGCACCCCGCCACCCCCTGGCTTGGCCGGTAATTACCTCCACTTGGTCCATTCAGCTCCTTTGAAGTCGCACATGTGTGACACTTCATATTTCATAATGTCCATCATATTTAAGCTTATGCTGAGCAATTTTGTTGAGCATTCATGTTTGTGTTGAGCAATTATCAGTATATGTATATGAAAAAATATATCCTTTTAACTGTTATAAATTTGAATTTGAGTTTTGAGGCCTTGTCGGAGCTACAGGTATTTCTGAAGGTTTTTGAGCCCATAACTCAAAACGTTTGTGCTGTACTTAAACATTTTGTACTTTTTGACAATTACCTCTCGTTGAATCTTTCTGGATTTCAGACATTTATAAATATAATATACAGTATTCATCATCTACTAGCTTGCTCATGGCTCTAAAGTCATTTCTCACATATTCACACTTCACCTCCACCATGCCTCGTAGTCAGTCACTCTGCTTGCTGTCCTCTCTGTATAGGCTCTTTTTACTAACAGCATGCAACTAAAGGGTCATGCTGAGGGACTGACTGCGTCTGAAGGTTTGGTCAGGCTCTGCGTACCTGAAAGCTCCTTTTATAACTACCCACTGTTTTCTGCCCTCCTGTACTATTTATGCATCTAATGAACCCAATTTTACAATTACAAAATACAATTTTTGGGTCATTAATATTTTTCCAGTGAATACCAACTGATCTTCCATAAAAAGTTATCAATACTGTTATGATCTTGCTTGAGTTTGAATGGAAGGTTGTGACCAGGAAGTGAACTAGTTGAGGGCTGGCAAAATGGGGTTGAAAAACTCTTAAGTCCAAACCAATACCACTAACCAAAACTAAAAGTCGAATTACTGTATATTGTCAAAAAAGTACTTTTTGGCTTTTACTAACACTAACAAGAAGGTAAACAAATTTAAAAATGAGATCTAAAACTGTATGTCACCATGTTTTATAGGTAGAACAATGACAACAAAATAAATCACACTACCTCTGTATCACATGGTAGCAACGAGTATGGCAATAGTAAATAATATGCATGCAGCCATGCAGAGAAAGTCACAAAAATGTGACATCCAGATTTCAGAATCAAAAAAGTACATGAATAAGAAGTTTAAAATTAAGATACAGAGGTTCCAAAACTATGATTACAACACAAACTATCTACATAAAAACTGGATTCTAAGCAGAGAGACACTGGAATCATAACAATTACATAAAAAGGGCTTTGAATGAGCATCTATTAATTAATATTTATATTTTGGAACTGGAGCTTACGCTGACAGTATTGGGTGGAAGGTAAGAACAAAGCTGGACACAATGCTAGCCATTTGGAGATACGCTCAAGCACACACTCAGACTTACCAATAAGCCCAACACACATGCATTTAGGATATGGGAGGAAATCAGAGTCCTTAGACAAAAGCCACAAGAACATAGTGAGATGTGTTAAAGCCACAAAACTAGTGACCTGGCCAGGATTCAGAGTTAGTTTCTTGGTCTATAACAAGCTTGTGCTCAATGTAAAAAGGAAATATGAAGTCTAGTAGCTGAAGCTTGCCATATACAATTCCCAACCTAGCAACACTAACCAGATCCATCAATCATGTCCTAGGGCATCCTATTTCTCCAGCATCTTTCCATCGTTCACACGGACAAATTAATATTTTGCTACAAAGTAATGCCTTCTATTTTCTAAAAATTACTACAGCACATACAGCTCTGGAAATGAATGGCAGATTGTGTGATGAATCTCATTCTCTCTTCAACATATTGTATACAATTCTTCAAGACTGAGCATAAAGTAATACGTTTCTCTCTCCTGTTATTTTAACAAGATTCTTCAGGCTGTTGAGTGCTGTATATTACAGGTGAATATATTTGAAAAATATGTTGAAAAAATCATTACAACTGGATCTTAAACACGAAAAAATGCAATTGTACACATTATGTATTGCTAACTTGCATACTGTTATAAAAAAACAGCTACGTGTTAGAATAAAAAAATCAAAGGAAAATCAAAAATTGTTTTTAGTTACCTTGAATGCCTTGAGAAGAACATAAGGCATATAGAACTGGCACACTAAGAATAGATACACCTGGGGTTCTAGGTTAAGAAATGTTTTATAGAGCAACTGTGGCACAGTGCCACTCTTTGCCTCCATTCCCTTATTGCCCAGGGTGACAAACTGATGTATGTGGATTTGAGAAGCTAAAAAGGGAATTTGAGTTTATGCACATTGGTTAAGAAGTGCTCCACAGCAGATCACATCATATGGAGGCCCCATATCGTTTTGTGTGTCTGTGCACCACGACCCAGAATCTAACAATTTAAAAAATAAAATGATTTATTTGTGCAGTGATAGAACAGATGTGTGGTCACCAAAAAGAAATGATATAAATTGACTAATTATGTAAAAAAAAAAAAAACAAAAAAAAACAATGAGGTCCATGAGTGACACAATGAGTTAGGGTGCCATACTCATTTACTATCTGTGTTTGCATATTTGAGTGATACTTTGGCTTCCCCGTTATATCGTACACTTGAGAGAATTGAGTTGCTTGCCAGTTTTAGATTGGCCATGTGTGGCCTTGTGTGGGTCCGAGGATGACTGGTCCCTGCAATTAGCTCACAACATTACAGTGAGTCAGAAGTATACTTAAAAAATCAAAAAATAACTGTGATTTAGCCTTTAAATGCCTTCAGAAACACGTATGTAATTTTTGGTATGTTGTATTTATACATCCATCCACCCATTATCCAACCCGCTATATCCTAACTACAGGGTCATGGGGGTCTGCTGGAGCCAATCCTAACCAACACAGGGCACAAGGCAGGAAACAAACCCTGGGCAGGGCACCAGCATATTTATACATTTACACAAAAATTACATTTATTCACATTTAACCTTGCATTGGAAATAACAGTACATGATATATAAGACAAGGCCCTTTTAATATGTACATATCCAAAGTCAAACCACAATACAAGACAGAGAAAGTACACATTGTGAGAAAGGCGCTTTATAGCGCCCGACCCGGCACAGACCACGCAGAGGCACGTGTTCACACACTATTTATTATTTTTTCTTTAGCCGTGGGCACACGCCTTCCCCGTGTCCCACAGGCCCAACACAGTCCAAACACAAAACCCCACACCAAACCAACACTTTCCTGCTCCACCACTCCTCCCAGGCAACCTCGTCCTCTTCCTCTCGATTCTGGCCTTGATTGCTGGGAGGCAGGCCCTTTTATACCCCACCCGGAAGTGTTCCAGGTGCCTGACCAGCTGGTCTTAATTGCACCTCCGGCTGGAGCTGATAAACCATCCAGTGTGGTGGCTGGTTCTCTGCAGCACCCCCTAGCGGCCACCCCATCTCCCAACCGGGCTGCTGTGGTGGACTCCATGTCCCATGGAGCCACGGGGGAGATT
Organism: Polypterus bichir lapradei; assembly: GCA_026402145.1. Classification (NCBI taxonomy): domain Eukaryota; kingdom Metazoa; phylum Chordata; class Cladistia; order Polypteriformes; family Polypteridae; genus Polypterus; species Polypterus bichir. The sequence goes on along the minus strand of JANRMT010040232.1, from coordinate 1,264 downwards.
GAGGAGGGATCCACAGCCAGGGAGACTGCCCCCAAGCGCCCCGAGGGAGGTACTGCCATGTCCATGATGGCTCCCCCGGGACATATGCAGCAGAGGCGTCCCGGCCGGGCATGGGACCCGGCTGTCCGTCACAACATATAAGACTCTTTTTTATGACCCAATGTTTTCAGTAATTAAATAGAAGGCTTATTTAGGATAGTCACAATGTTTAACCAAACTAATTTTTAACAAACAATATTTGAATAAGATGATGAATAAGAGCAGCTAACATGCTCTGGTTGTTTAATGTTTATCTCAGGGTTGACTTGTTGGAATTCATCCAGCTGTCCAGCCTTGGGACATTTTGTCTGAACCAAGCATCATGGACTCACCTGAACAGCCAAGAATTCAACTATAGACTACAATCTTTCCCAAGTTCTGGTTTTCATTCTTGGACCGGCAATTTTTGCTCTGAGGATGTGTGGCCTTTCTGTGCCTTGACAGCTGTTCGCTTCAAAAAACTAAATCAAATTTTCAAATCTAGCTAACAACCATTTTGTCCTTCTCTTGCTTTTTTTTTTGAATTGACTGTGTGTTACGTGAAGGAATTATGTGATTAGTAAAAACTAATACAGGAGCAGACAGTGCTGTTTAATACTTTGTACCCAAAGCTGCTCTGTTAGGCTCTGACCCCATATCACTCTGAATTACAGAATGTTATATTTAGGCAAAAAAGGCCCATTTCGGGGTTCATTCTATTCAGTTTTGTGCTGTACAACTTCAAACAGGAATTCCCTCTGTGTGTGAACTATGGTTTTTTCACTCTGTTACAGTTCAGCCAACTTACCAACTTAACATATACAGTATATAATGTCTATACTTTGTGTATGCATCATTTTTTGTGTGGCTTGGCCACTGCACCAATTTACTCAGTGTTTCCCCTTTAAAAAAACACTGCTGAAAAATTAATCACCACCCGGTTACAACTCACATTGTATTTCTCAGTGATCCACAGAGAAGCCTACAGGCTATATTGCAAACCTATTGCTGAATATTAAATGATATCCTACTCTTTCCAATTTGACCTTTAATGCATAAAGCAGTAAATGAAAAAACAAAAGTTCTAAAGTAACATTTTCATCCAAAAGCAATGCAAGGTGAACCATGACTTAAAGGAATGGCAGAAACATTCCCACTGCCACATGTCACAGCTTAGCAAATGCAATGTGACAGACTGCTCATACTTTAGGATAAAGGTATCCATGTTGGCAGTTTGACCTTAACA
>JANRMT010040229.1:0-11396 GCA_026402145.1 Polypterus bichir lapradei | reverse complement strand
TTATCGACCGTTATGACCGTTACGTATAGAATTTCGAAATGAAACCTTCTACCTACACGGGAAGTTGGAGAATTAGTGATGAGTCAGTCAGTCAGTCAGTCAGTCAGTCAGTCAGTGAGTGAGTGAGTGAGTGAGTGAGTGAGGGCTTTGCCTTTTATTAGTATAGATAAAACTGCAAAAAAACAGATTCTCTTTTTTAAATGTGCTCAGCTTGTTAATGTAATTCTCAAATAAGCATTGGCGGGTTTGTGTTGTGCTAAACCTGTACTGAACCTTTATTGTATGTGTTATTTGCTGCTTTAGCTTACATAAGAAAGCATTTTAGACAGGGATCTCTTGTCATATAGCCCCCTTAGTCAGATTGCTGAGATCCTTTGATTGTTTTCAGAACATACTGTACAAGTGTACTTTCACTGTTCTTTTAATCTGATTGGGTTGTGCTTTGTTATTATGCTTTCAATTCTTAAATAAAAAATAAACTAAGGAAGGGATGTTAACCAGTAAGGAAAATGACAGATTTAGGTGTTCAGAGCCTAATAACCTTAAAGTGACTTTGCTATGTTAAAAAATTAGATGGGAAAGAATGTTTCTCTTCCTTTACTTCTTATTAATAGATTTTTCCAATGCTTTTGTTTGAAAGCATCTTGTAAATGGATGACAATTGACTACGTAATTAATTTGACAAATGAATGATAATCAATATCCCATCCATCCATATTCTAAACCCACTTATCCAGAGCATGGCCCTTGGGAAGCTTCAGCATATTCTAGCAAGCATTAAGCACAAGGCAGGAACAACCCCTGGGTAGCACCATTGTAGGGTGGACACACACACTTACTAGGGCCAGTGTAACAATGACAGTACACCTAAGTTGCATATCTTTGAATTGTGGGAGGAAACTGGAAAACCCCCAAGTGGACATGGTTAGAACATGCAAAGTCCACACAAGAAGCACCCGGAACATGAACCCCGGTCTCCGTATTGAAAGGCAGCAGCATTACCACTGTGCCGCTATGCCACCCTAAATATTCCTATAACAGTATCTATTTATTTGAATAATAGAAAGCAAGAGAATTGTTTATTAGTGGTGTTTTAACACTAGATTATGGGATTATTGAGTTGAAATACACTGATAGTGTCTGAGGCAAAGAGATACAAAGAAAACCTGAAATAATAGTATTCATCTAAAATTGATTGATTGCGTAGTAATAATGTGGTGCTTGAAAGATATTTCTTTTACTTCCATACCACAGTAACAATAACATACATTAGTATAATCACTAACTGCATTCATCAAATATTTTACTGTAGTTAAGGTACATAATTCTCATTCTGCTGTAATATTTTATTGATCATTTGTACTGTAAGATAACACAGCTTTCATTTATGGTTATTGACAATTTGAGGCAGATTACCCACAAATGCTATAAATTATTCTTATCTGTAACACAAATTCATACTTTCCTCAAGTTTCATTTTGAAACTGTAACTTTTAAGGCATAAAGTATAATATCTGTTTTGTTGGGCAGCTTAATGCAACAGAACCCTCTAAAACCACGTAGTCCATTATAGGGTTGCTGAGATCAAAAGCTAGTCTTGGCACTACTGAAGTCAAGGCAGAAACTAACCCTAAATTGAATTAAAGATCATCTCAAGCCAAGCTTATGCACAAACTGATACTCACATAGGGCCGACTCAAGGGCTCCAAATAACCTGGAAAATATATCTTTTGATTGTGGATGGAAACCAAAAGAAAGAAAACACAGTTAGACAGCAACTGGGCTAGGAGTTGAATCCCACTGTCTGGAGCTGTGAGGCAGTAATATGAATAGATTTGTTTTAATATTAAGCAATATTTAATACAAAATACATTAGTTTTAACAAATGCAGAAATGAGAATGTTGTCACTATCATTCCAAAAGGCAACTAAAAAGTACATCATTTAAAATGTTTTACGATTAAGGCTGTAGTCATATAGATCTGCTGCCTTACTACTTTACTGGATTGTCATTTGAAATGAGAATTATGGTTACAGGTAGCTTAACAGCTAAAGTGGAATGAGCCATAGAACTGGAACTTCTTCTTTTATTATTAAGTCTGTCTTACACACGGACGATATGCAGTTGCATACCCACAATTCCAGATTATCCAAATTCTCTTAATATTTTCTTTGAGACTACATTAAAGTTGATAGCTCTTTATGGTAGAAAAAACATTAAAAACTTAGTGATATGCCTTTTGTAAGCACGTTGCAAGATGATTATTCTCACTCATTATTTTATTTTCAGTTACCCCTTAGCTATTTAGTATTTGAAAGTTTTCTTTTTTTCTGGATATCGGTCATATACTCCAGCATTGTACAGGTTGAAAGGTTGCTAAACATCATAAATATTGTGACATAACAAACATTGTACATGTATAAACAAATATTTTCAAATATATATGTACATATGTTATATGCTTTGTGTATGTTTGTATATGTGTGTTTCTTTTGTTGCTATTATTTTCAACTGTTCAGAGGACTGTGTACACATGACAAAACAATAGAATATTGTTTTCTATCAATATTCATACACACAAATAAACACTCCTCAGTTGATGAACAAATTCTTTTTTCTGGATCCAGATAAAGACAGTGTTGCTTAATTTTCAGATCACACATACAGTAAATATAAGTTAAATTATACGGCAAAACTTTTTTTCATACATATACATCATTGCTCTCTCTAACGTAATACCCAAAACAGACATGGTAAAGTAATCCCTAAGTTTATTTGTAATACTTCCTTGAAGTACACAGAATTAAAGTGTTACCACCTCAGATTCAAATTGCTATAACTGATATATCCTTGATGGCAGAATTGGGGAGGGAATTCTCCAAAGTAGGAACCATGAGACGACAGTGCCTTGCATGAGTACTTGCCTCCCCTGATTATACTGCATTATAGCATTTGTTCCATAATAGATATTGTTTCAGTCAAAATCTGATATTAGGAAAAAGGATTCATAAGTGAACAATTAATACAGACCTTTAATTTGTATTGCATTTATTTAATGAGGAAGACCATTCAATGTCCAGTGCCTTGTTTGATAAAACCTCTTGTTTGCTTGAAATAATAGCTTACATTACCTTCTGATGACATAAGGACAACCACATTTCATACTTGTAAACCAAAATGAAAACTCCTCCATTCATTACAAAATAAGTTACATGTATTGTTTACTAGCCACGGTACCTGTCGAAGACAGATGATTGAATAATTTAAAAATATTTGCTATCTATTTTCCCTATGTGAACTTTCAATAGCTTTTTTCTGTATTTGTGTATGTCTGAACCTCTTTTTATCCATGCTGCCTCTCTTAAGTTGGTCCCCATAAAGCCTGTTATTAATGTTGAGGTGCCTTTCTCACCTATGAGATTTTTATGCTTTCCTTGCTTTGAAGGTGAATCTTTTACCATGTGCCTTTACTCTTCCTCATGCATCTCACTCTTGCACTTCCTCTATCGTTGTGTTTCTGAAGCCAAACTGATGAATCAGATGGCTCAGAGGGATTGGACACACTGTTTTATTATATATAGTGTGGCCTGCAGGGGGCACACCAGCTTCCCAAACCCAACACAAACAGACACCAGGTACAAAAAAATTGTGCAGAAAAATGGCTGTCATTCCTAAATGGCTCATATGTGGCCAACACTTTCAATGACATAATCACTGCTTTGTTCCAGATCCATTGTAGTGGTATACAGAGACAAAATTATGAAAATTGTGTCACTGTCCAAATGCTTATAGATCTGGCAGATGTGTATGAGGTAAACACTCTGTATGATACATGACTTTTGTAAAGAATATGACAGCATTTCACTTAATTATAGTCATTTCTGCTTTTAACTCAGCCGTACTACTTCAAAAAAGTCAAAACTTTCAAAGTGAGTACAAGGTATTTTGAAAAACTTTGCAAGGTAAAAGGGTAGAATACAAAATAGCTTGATGACAACATAAATCTGGAAACTATTACCCCACAAAATCTGTGGTATTAAATAGACATTAAAAATGTATTTTGTAAGAAATTAATGTAAATAAGATTCAGTTGGTAGTAATGACTGACACAACTCAGCAAGGTCAGCCATCAGTGTGAAAATAATTAGATCAAGTAAACAGTTCAAAATTAAGGAAGCAAAATTCATTTGGAAGTTATGATAAATTAGGTTTCTTGAACAGGCTCAAAAGACTAGGTCCATAATTAATACAAGAGCTAATCCAGCATTTAATGCTAGGGCTTTTGGACATTGAAAATGCTTGTGGCAACAAATTTGAATTGTTTTAAAAGTTTATGTGGAGCAAGCTAAGAGAAGTACTCTGAAGAAGCTAAATATGAGGTTTTTATGTTATAAGAAGATTGGAGCCTCCTTATCTATTAACCCAAGAGTGTCAAGGTTACAGTCAGATGTAAATGATACCCAAAGGTGGACTCAAACCCAAAATAGACACTCAAATGTTGACACTAAAGAAAGGGTTGTCATTAATGATTTCTTTTTGAGTTTGTTAGCATTTCTAGCTATAAAGTAAAACTTTAACAACAGCATTAGTTCAACAAGTCTGATGAAAATTTCATCTCTGTCTTTATCTCATACTGTACAGTATATCAAGACAAATGAGATCTTCTATCACCATTCAAGGATATTAAAAGGAAACTTCATTTATTATGTACAAAAGCAAATGCAAATAGTTTGTTTTGAAGATTGTACAGATGATTAGTTCTTTCTAATATTTGTTCACATGCTTTACTTGGGCCAAATATCCTTCTAACCTAACTTTTTATTTCCAAATCTTTAAGAATAAAATTGCTCACTTGACTGTTTAGAGTGTAAAGTGCAGGTTAGGTATTATCCTTGTAAATATTTTGTTGGAGTTATATCCATTATCCAATTGAAGGAACATTTTAAAGATTCTTATTTCTAGTGACAAAAAATGAGTTAGAAAATAAGCTACAGGCTCAGTAGCATGGCGGTTAGCACTTGTGCCTCATGGATCTATCAGCCGGGATTTGAATCCCATGAAATTTGTACTTTCTTCCTGTGTTTCCCTGGGTTTTTCCCAACATCCTTAAAGATGTATGTGTGAGGTGAATTGATGATTACATGGGGCCTGTGACTGACTTGAGCTTTATCAAGGGCTGGTTCTTACCTTGCACCAAACACTACTTCAATAGTTTCTACCCTAAACCAGAAATGGGATGAAGAGATTTAAGAATGTTATGTTAGAAACTGAAGTAATTTTATAGATGAGACATTATAATATGATTTGAATGTGTATTGTTTTCTGTTTGGTGTTTTTTTCATTATCATGGTTATGTTTCTGAAGTTTAATTTTAGCTTTTATATGGTTTGAAAATCACTTTATCATATCCCATCTCGTTTTTTGTTGTTTGTGCAATGCTTCATATATCAAGTGATTATCGTCATCATTTAAATGATGTCAAGGATGTGTTCAAATAAATATGATGGTAGCTTCAGAATGCACTGTTCCTCAGTGTATAAAAGCTGTTTCTTAAAAATCTTCAGTGTAATTAGATCTGACATTTTGCCTCTCTTAACTTTGCTATTAATTGTGTAATCCCGGTTCCATTTACATCTCACAATAATCCTTCTCACTCTGTACCTTAATAATAGAGGCAATAACCTGAAAATCAATTGAACTAAAATCTTCCACCAAAATAATTTGTTACATTTAAAAGCTCCAGATATAACTTTAACTTATTCCTTATTTACTTTACCATTTAATAACATTCCCTGCCACTATAGCTCCTCCATGCTCTGCCATTAATTTCACACTCACAAAAGGCCTTTTTGTTTTATCTTTTGTATGAAAGAAATTTGTGGAGAAGCTCTTCTGTATTCAGCGAAAACAATAATCCTCTAAGAATGAGCACAAAAACAGCACAACTTACAACAAAATAAAAAAAAATGTAAGGCACACATAACACATTCACAAACCACATTATTTATGTGTACAGACAATCACATATAGAGAAAGACACATATACTTTTCAATGAAAGAGATACATTTTTGAATGAATAATTGATGATGTATATCTGTCAATCTAATTGATCATGTTCAATGTGAACTTTTTGTTTGATCAAAAGTAACTTTTATTTTAATAAAAGAGCTGTGGCTTTATCTCTTCTTAACACAGGTGCAGATATCTTTATGACAGTAATGTGAAATTGTAACAAGAGCACAAGCAATATCCTCTAGAAAAAAAAAATATACCCAAAATTAGTGTATTATTCCGAGAAACAATTTATGTGCCTGTTGTCTTCACTATTATAAGTAAATATTGATTTTCAATTTATTTTAGTTTACTTTAACTTTACTGTCATGTGTACAGAGTACAGTGAAATTCTAATGTGCATGCCTCATCAACAAACCACACATCTCCACTCTTCGACTCCATGATCAGTGAATGTAAGCAATCAACAATGGACCTTACCTTGAAACCTCTTTAAAACAATTTATACCTTTCTTAACCTCTTCCACTTAAAAAGTGTATGATGTCTTTAATGAAAAGGAGTGGTAAATTCTAAGCTAAATGTGGTCTTGGCAACTTAGAGTGCATTTTATGATCATGAATGAATAATAAGTTAGTAATAAGGTAAAACACACTGGATGACAGTCACTGCTTTGTAATGTTCACAACTGCTGTATCACATTTAACTAGCTAAGAAAACATGTGTGTGCATTCTTTAGAACAATTGGTGGGTTAATTCAGTTTCTTTATTGGGTTGTAAATGTGTCCAGCTGTCTACTAAACATTACAAATTGTCTATTAACTCCTGTATATAATTTTTCTTTTCTTTAAACAAAGGGTTTTGCTGAATTTTAAACTTTTGGAGTGTAATCCCTCCATTTTTTATGACATTTCACACTGAATATTTATGTGCAGAAAACTGTTAGTATATATTACATTATTTGTAGAACAGCTATATATATATATATATATATATATATATATATATATATATATATATATATACTAATAAAAGGCAAAGCCCTCACTGATTCACTGACTCACTCACTCACTCACTGACTCACTGACTGACTGACTGACTCATCACTAATTCTCCAACTTCCCGTGTGGGTGGAAGGCTGAAATTTGGCAGGTTCATTCCTTACAGCTTCCTTACAAAAGTTGGGCAGGTTTCATTTCTAAAAATTCTATGCGTAATGGTCATAACTGGAAGCTGTTTTTCTCCATTTACTGTAATGGAGATGAGCTTGAAAGCTGTGGGGGCGGAGTTTCATGTGACATCATCATGCCTCCCACGTAATCACGCAGTACGTAGAAAACCAGGAAGAGCCATAAAAAGCGCTGAAGAAAACATGCATTATATAATTGAGAAGGCAGCGAAACAATAAGAAGCGAGCGAGTGACATATACAACCATATTCATGAGTTCTGCTACTTCGGAAACAAAGCACGATGTAAACCTAAACTTTAAATTAAGTTCATAGACAGGCTGCCGCTGGCGTTTGTAATTTAGTGCCTGCCCATATAAGGCCGTCCGTCAGCAACAATCCAATAGAAACACTGCCACTAAATATTCACGGGTGAAGGACTGTGCTTATGCAGAGGAAGATGAGATGGTCAGGGTGGTGTTTGGCACAAACTCAGCGAAACTGCAAGAGAAAGTTTTAAGTGCCGGGACTTCAGTAACATTAGATACAGCCATGGAAAAAAAAAAAAAAAAAAGCACAGCTGGGAAACTTCGATGCATGTACACCGAGCGGCTCATGTGAACTGACGCAGTGCACAGACAAAAAGCAACAGTTCCAAAGAGCGCTGAACAAAAACTGAATTACACAATTGAAAAGGCAGCAAAAAAATATGAAGCGTCTGATACATACATGCATATTCATAAGTGCAGCTACTGCGGAAACTAAGCACACGGTGGAAAAAGTTAATGTCCCGCTAAAGGAAGACAGTGTAAAAAAAAAAACCTGTGCATGCAGTGTGTCAGGTCTCAGATAAAGAAGGAGACGAGCTGTTTATTGATGCAGTAAGAAACGAATCGATGAATGAAACCTGTCATCTTTACAACGATTGACAAACATGGAATGTAACTTGAACACAACACATCGTACAAATACGACCCTGATTGAAACAAATAATGATAATCGAATCCTTGATCACAGCAACACTCAATAACACTCACAAAACAATTACTGTATATTGACAATCATGTTACGTTATTTTTAAAATGTTCCCTTTTCTTTTTCATAGCTTCTTTTAACACACTACGTCTCCGCTGTGAATATATATATATATACCCCAATCTACATACTCTCAAATAGATAAGCCACACACCATGGCGCAATTGTAGAGGCTTCCCCTCTATCGCCTACATCCGAGCTTCGATTCCCGAGAGGGGATGTACTGAGTATGTACGCGCGCTTCTCGGTTCATTTTAACCTCGCATCTCCTTGGTTTGAGACGTATGAAAAAATATGCGGTTAACGCAGAATCATGTTACGTTATTTTTAAAATCTTTCCTTTTCTTAGCACAAGCACAGCTGAGAAGCTTCGATGCATGTACTCCATAACAAAAAATAATGCATTTAATCACACTTTCAATTGCAAGCAAAGGGGAACTTTTGTCAATGCATGATTTCCTGGTACATCGATTACACTGATGCACACATCACAGCTACAAAAATGTTAGAGTCGGAATGAAGCGCGTTCCTACGACTGATCGGAGGAAAATTTCATTTCAAAAAACTACCCGAGCGAAGCCTTGATAAAAGCATGGTTTTGTGCACACTGAAAAGCAAGGAAAATTAGATGCATTACAGAAAGCGGACTTTGTGGCTCTTACTGGGGATCATTGGACTTCCGTGACCGTTAGTAATTCTAATTACATCTAATTACAAAATGTTCAATGATCACACTGTTTTAGCCTAATGTACAAAATAATTTTGGCTAAGGTTACTCAGAGTTTAAAGATGAAGCTAGTCAAATTACCTTTTATGTTTCTGACTTATTTTTTTAAGAAGAAAACTGCACTTTATGTTGAAATTTTGGTTATTATTATTTAAAGACAATATCATTCTGAAAATGTACTTAAAGTACTTAAACTACCACTTTATTTTTAAGTCTGCCCAATTTTAACCAGGGATGATATTTTTGTTTCTGTTTTGAATTCAAATGCAGTTTAAAAGCAATTTTTTTTTTCAGAAATTAAAAGAGCTTGAGTTTACAATATTCATGTCCATGTCTATTATTTGATTCTGTCGCCCACTAAAACCCTTTTAAATTAAAAAAACACATTTGCAATTTGGGGCAAATTTACGAGTGCGATTACATACGATTAATCAAGATTAATTATTACACAGCCTCTAATTAATTGGATTATTTTTTTTAATCGAGTCCCACCCCTAATATATATATGTAGATATATATGTAGATTTGTATATATATATGTGTATATACAATATATATGTAGATATGTATATGTGTATATATGTATATATATGTGTGTGTGTGTGTATATATATACAGGTATGTGTATATATGTATATATATTTATATGTATATGTATATATATATGTATATATATATATATATATATATATGATGTGTATATATATGTTTATATATGTGTGTGTGTGTGAGTGTATATATATATGCCAACAACACTCATGACAATGACAAAACAATTATATTGTCAATCATGTTACGTTATTATTAAAATGTTTCCTTTTCTTTTTACTTCTCTGCTGCCAAACGCGGGTATTTTGCTATGTGTATATATATATTGTGGAGGATGGCCGGCCGTTTATCCCGGCCAATACCCCCAAGCCTCCAGGTGGAGCCCTCCTTGCAGCATGGAGGTCCCCAGAAGACCAGCCGGGCATCATGGACAATGTGGTTTTTATGCACAGCCCTGCTGGATGCCATGGGGGCCACAAGAGGGAGCTGCAGGGAGGACCGAGGACTTCTTCGTGCCCTATGACCCGGAAGTTCGTCATAGGAAGAGTGACGGGCTTCCTGGTTGAAGAGAAGAGCTTTTACCTGACCCGGAAGTGATTGAGAATCACATGGACTGGGGATTGGGAACACTTCCGGGTCAGGAGATATAAAAGGACTGTGGGAGATCCCAGACAACGAGCTGAGCTGGGTGGAAGGGTGGCAACGCGTCTGGGAGCTGGAGGATTGGTTTATTGTGTATTTGTGTTTATTATATGAGTATTGTGGTGGAGAGTGTGCTTTGTGCACTGTGGCAAGAATATAAAGTCAACAATTGGACTTTTACCTGGTGTCTGGAGTCGTGGACAGGGGTTCAAGGGAGCGAGAGCGCCCCCTATCGTTCACAATATATATATATATATATATGTGTATATATATATAGTGAAGGACAGCCGGGTCCCATGCCCGGCAGGGACGCCCCTGCTGCTTATGTTCCGGGGGAGCCTCCATGGACAGTCCAGTACCTCCCCCGGGACGCTTGGTGGCAGCCTCCCTGGCCGACGGTGTTTTCTCAACCACCCGCAGGGCTCCATGGGAGATGGAGTCCTCCACAGCTTGGTTGGGGACCGGCGTGGCCGCTAGGGGGAGCTGCCTGCTTCCCACAGCCCGGCTGGACGAGCCTGCAGCCCCACCCGGAAGTGCAATTAGGACCAGGTGGTTAATCACCTGGAACGCTTTCAGGTGGGCTATAAAAGGGCCCAGCCACCACCACTCGGTGAGCCTGAGTTGGGAGGAAGAAGGACACGAAGCTTGTCTGGGAGGAGTGGTGGAGCAAGGTGGAGAATTGTGGAGAATTGTACTGTGAGTGTGTGCTTTGGGATTGTGTTTGGGCTGTGTGGCACGGGGAAGACGTGTCACACAGCTGAAGAAAATAATAAAGCCTGTGTGGTTTTTACACGTGCCTCTGCGTGGTCTGTGCCGAGTCAGGCGCTATATAGTGCCGTTTACAATATATATATATATATATATATATATAGAGAGAGAGAGAGAGAGAGATATGACAACAACACTCATATCAATGACAAAACAATTACATTAACAATCATGTTACGTTATTTTTAAAATATTTGCTTTTCTTTTTCATAACTTCTTTAACACACTACTTCTCCGCTGCGAAGCGCGGGTATTCTGCTAGTCTATACTAATAAAAGGCAAAGCCCTCACTCACTCACTCACTCACTCACTCACTGACTGACTGACTGACTGACTGACTGACTGACTGACTGACTGACTAATTCATCACTAATTCTCCAACTTCCCGTGTAGGTAGAAGGCTGAAATTTGGCAGGCTTATTCCTTACAGCTCACTTACAAAAGTTAAGCAGGTTTCATTTCGAAATTCTATACGTAACGGTCATAACGGTCGATAA
>JANRMT010040215.1:0-12918 GCA_026402145.1 Polypterus bichir lapradei | reverse complement strand
GAATAAGAAATCAGGAAGGGGGCAAATAGTTTTTCACACCACTGTATCTATCTATCTATCTGTAATATAGTGCCTTTCACATCTATCTATTATATAGTGCCTATTTATCTATCTATATATATTATATAGTGTCTATCTATCTATCTATCTATCTATCTATCTAAATATTATATAGTGCCTATCTATCTGTCTATTATATACCGCCTTTCTTATCTATCTATCTATTATATAGTGCCTATCTATCTATCTATATATATATATTATATAGTGCCTATCTATCTATCTATCTATCTATCTATCTATCTATCTGTAATATAGTGCCTTTCACATCTATCTATCTATCTATTATATAGTGCCTATCTATCTATCTATCTATCTGTAATATAGTGCCTTTCACATCTATCTATCTATCTATTATATAGTGCCTTTTTTATCTATCTATATATTATATAGTGCCTATCTATCTATCTATCTATCTATCTATCTGTAATATAGTGCCTTTCACATCTATCTATCTATCTATCTATCTATCTATCTATCATATAGTGCCTTTCATATCTATCTATCTAACAAGCCAATCATGTGGCCGCATCACAATGAGTTCAATGGCTTGGAAAACGGCCAATCATATTTGATGGTTGTATTATTGATCTGCGAAAACTGCCAAAGTGTTTTTTTGCAGCAAATCTATTGTGTTCACCAGTGACCTTGTTTCCTGAATATTTTTTATTTTACATTTGCTATGCTGCCGGCATACACACACTTTTTTTTCCAATGCCACAATACATTTAAATACAAAATGCGCACAAAGAAGGAAACTGGAACTACGTCAGTGTAGTCGTGTCTTAAAGGTGGAGTCTTTTTGTATGCACTTGTATGTAATCTCTGTGTCACGCTAAACCTACCCCTTTAATAATGCTACCCAGAGTTCTGTGCAGTTGGCGTTGCACTTATTTTGTAGTAGTGGCAGTAAACAAATAAAAACATCAGGGGAAAGAAAAAAAAAACAAAACAAATTGTGAGTATCTGCTGTCGAATCTGTGAGGGGAGAGACTTGGTGAATTCATGCTTCCTATTTGCCACAGTCTGCTTGACATTTTGCTGTTCTGATATTTAACTCTGTTCATTTTATCTCAGGGAGGCACCATGGCACAGTGGTTGGCACTGCTGCCTCATAGGTCAGGTCACATTTCTATTTCTGGCTATTTCTGGCCTCCGAAATCGGTCCAGCATTGGTGGCTGACGTTTCCCTAGCTATCATTGTTATCCACTCAGAACTAGTTCAGTTTCTCCTTCCCTATTGACGTCAATGCATTTCACTGAGTCAGAGTTCCCCAAATTTTCCACAATTTCATCAAACTTGAGACAAAGTAAATTCAGGGTGGGTTTGCTCATAAGTAAGTGATGGACATGATATATGAGAGAAATAAAACATTTTTATGGTCCATATCCGTTTTAGAGGATCGGCGCCTCTTCAAAATACAGATTTTCCATTCAAGAGCATAATAATACCTTATGAACAAGAATTCATGAGCTCATTTAGTTGAATAAAAATATACAAAAAGTCTGAAAGTTGTAAAATTCTAGGAAACGAGATTTATTGAACTGGTCCATTTTTGTAAGCCTGGAATACTTGAAAACCAAATCCCCATTCTGCATTTAAAAGAAATTACTCCCCGACGAGCTCCAGAGTGAATTGTGGTTTTTGCCAATCAGGGTTCGTTTTCTTCATTGATGTTGTTACTACTTGAGCAGATCTGTAGGCTATCAAGTGCATGGCCCAGAGATTTGTTTCAACAGGACTCCAGTATCCCAACTGTCCCATTCCACAGCAGTGGAGTTTCGACTGTAAACAGTAATGGAGCTTGTTTCTCTTGGTGATTTTTTCCTTCAGAGTCAGTATTGCACCTTGGTCAAGCTTTTTTGCACACAGCCTCGAGGCGCTCCTCATCTCTCCTAGTCTTGCTTTTGAGCAGCAAATTAAATAATTAAATAAGAGCCTCTTACAGAAGCTTATGTGCAATGGAGAAAGCGTGTATGACTCTCAGCATGATGGAAACGCACCCCAGGGGAGGCCATGCACACTAATCGAGTCGAGGCTCTTGAGACGGTAAATGAGCTGGTAGAATGCAGTCTAAAGATGTCCTCCGGGAAGACATTCAGTCTGCTAAGTGTCCCTCAGTTTTTCTTGTTATGCCCTAGGCACCCCTCTTGATGGTGCCACCTTAGATTTATAGCGCAGTTACACTGAAGCATTAAAAGGTCCAAGATTATGTTATAAGTAGTGGGGGCTTTGCTGGGATTTCTTTACCCACTTGTTCCAGCAGCGAGCTCCTAAGCTGCAGAATGCACCAGAAGGGAACAGCAACCAACATGAGGTGACAGATGCAGTTAATGGGTTACAATGAACATAATTCACCTTGCTTTTGTCGACAGAAAGATTATGTGGAAGAGCAATCCTTTTTTGATGGACACCATAAAACTATTGAAGGTATAGCAGACAAAATAAACAGAAAGGGGTTCCATTTTTGAAAAAACAACTTTTACATCTTTTCCTCTTTTTTAACTGAAAAATTAATCAAATTATAGTACTTTCCGGGGTCAAGACCGCACAGTATTTGCTTGCACAGCATATTCATTATCTCCCAAACCCATCTGCCCAGCCAGCCATTTTGGAAACAGCTTAATCCAATCCAGGCCTCCCATAACCAGCAAAAAACATTTACGTAAAGCTAAAGTAATTAAACTTAAAAACAGGGCTGCAGTCTTCTGTAGGCCTGGTGAGGCTCTGTGACATTCATATGCTATAATGACACCTGCACAGGACTTACAAAGAAGAAGCAACTTAAAGAATCACTTACGGAATGACAAACTCTTGAATGTTGTTGATGATCTGTTTGCCAACCATGATGATAAAAAGCTGCTCGGCCAGTTCGATAAGACAGCCTCCAGGACCACACTGCAAAACCAAATCTGAGTAAGTGCACTTGATCAGAAGAGAGTAATGAAGTACCGTACTCGACAGACGCAACGAGACAAGAAGAATCTACAAGGATAAAGAGGAAGACCTTGAGGGACCACTGGGACAGAGCCGACCAGAAAGGATCTGCAAATTCATAGAATTAATGTAAGGGTCAGTAACAATCAATGAGAAGACCACTGAAGAGGGCTCAGCAGACAGTACTGACCAATGAGAATCCACACATTTATCAGTCAGGAGTCTGAGGAACAGAGTTTCTTGATGAGACACTACAAGATTCCAGAAGATTAGGAGGAATAACATCAGTCATCTAACAAAGCAGAAAAATGGACCCAGGAATAGCACTAACCAGAAAGAAGCTGCATGTCTAAAGTGTGAGAATGAGACCAGTGAGAAGCTACAGGTGTGCAAGCTAACATTGTGAGAAGTAGCCCAGCAAGTGGTAGACGTGCAGTCCTGCATGTTGACAAATTACAAGGTCGATAAGCTGACAAGCTATACAACTAGGCTTTAACAAGGTGTACTAACCAACAGTTCCACAAAGAAGCACCGTCAATGGTGGCTATGGGTGCCACAATCCATAAGAATATAGCACAATATGGTACAGCTATAGATGACAGAGCTTTGGGGGAAACACTGTACGGCCATCTGATGTCAGGTGCAAGCTGCCCAGATGACCTCACGATGCGGAAGTCTGTTCAGTACAGTCAGTCACAGCCAGCATCCACTTTAAGAAAAGGAGAAGCGTCTGTGTACCTCTGTTTCCATCCGGATGTTATGTCTCTGTCATTCCAACAGATGGCACATCATAAGCATTTGTAGTATTTTCTGACAAATTAATTCATGCATTTATCTCTAGTAGGATTGACTACTGCAATGCGGTGTTCACTGGCTGTTCAAACTGTTCTTTATACAGCCTCCAGTTAATCCAAAATGCTGCTGCAAGAATTATTACAAGAACAAGAAAATACGAACATATAACTCCAGTTCTTAAATCCTTACACTGGCTCCCGGTTAAGTTTAGGGCAGATTTCAAAATCCTCCTTTTAACATATAAAGCATTAAATGGCCAAGGTCCGGCTTACTTGTCTGAACTTATCATGACTTACAAACCTGAGTGCACATTAAGATCTCAAGATGCCGGTCTGTTTATGATTCCAAGGATTAATAATATAACAGTGGGAGGTCACGTTTTTAGTTACAGGGCCCCTAAACTGTGGAGTGGTCTGCATGCTACTATAAGAGATGCCCCTTCGGTCTCAGCTTTTAAATCCCGGCTGAAGACTCACTACTTCAGTTTAGCACACCCTAACTAGAGCTGCTGATTAACTGTACAGACTGCATCTCTATTGTTAGTCATTACCACTAAAACATAAGTAACATGATAATTATAATGTGTTACTAACCCTCACCTATTCTGTTTCTCTTCTTGGTACTCAAATCTGGCACTTGGTGCCACAGCCCACTTGCCAAGTTGTTGTGACTGCCTATGATAAAGTCATCCCTGATGGAGGATCGCAGGAATTGTGGGGTAGAGGGGTCCTTTCATTGGATTGGCTGGCCCAGCACTGTTTCAGCTGTGGAATGGCCAAATGGGGGAGGCAGCTTGATGGCTGAGGTCTCCAGGACGCTGAACAAATCCAAATCATATTATGTGATATCATCTACTGTTAAATTCTGCTCCATACTTGTAAATTTTTATTTTTATACTGTATTGAGGATTTGTTCTGTTCTGTGTATTGTATTGTATTGACCCCTGTTTTTTTGACACCCACTGCACTTCCAACCTACCTGGACAGGGGTCTCTCTTTGAACTGCCTTTCCAAGGTTTCTTCCGTTTTTTCCCCTACAAGGGTTTTTTTGGAGTCTTTTCTTGTCTTCTTAGAGAGTCAAGGCTGGGGGGCTGTCAAGAGGCACGGCCTGTCAAAGCCCATTGTGGCTTTTCTTGTGTGATTTTGGGCTATACAAAAATAAATTGTGTTGTATTGTATAGTAATGAATTTTATTACTACAAAGTTTTGTGATGTGCCATCTTTTGGAATGAAAAGTGCAATGCATTTTATTACTACATTCATTACATTGACTACTTTCATTTCAAACTGCCTTAGACTGGTAGCATAGCTATTTCTTCCATAAAAAGTGAAGCCACTGGACTGCAAAATGGTGCAATCTCCCATAAAGTCCAACTGCCAACACAGATCAGGACACGCCAATGCACACATGACAAAGAAGAGGATTAATGTAGCAGTTTTAATAAGCAAACCTGTAATCCAAATCTGAAATAAGGTCCAACAACATTATCCAAAAAGGGCACAAATACAAGCAGAATCCAGACACCAGTAGCAAGGTCACAAAGAGAAGTTCAGAACAGAATCAAACACAGAAGACCATACTTGTAAATTAAAAAGCCAAAGCAAAGGTTGTAAATCACAATAAGTCTAAATAGTGGCTGCCACACTCGATGTCACCATCAGACGTCCTGTTTTGATTTCCATGCCCCGGCATTGCACTACTACTGTGAAATAAGACTAATGTAGCAACAGACACGCAGTGACATACAAAAGAAAGGACTATGGTCACAACACCAGTTCGTTCCTGTCAAATGGTGTGGCCAAAAATAACAGAAGACAAAGTAAGTGCATTTACACTAGTGAGGACGGCAGCATCTGTGTAGCTCACGGGCCAGCCTAAATGTCAAACTGATTATCACCAGCCAAATCCCCACCCCATTGTGCCAATAAGGAGGGTCTTTCTTTATTATATTACTCTGAGAGGAGTGTTTCAGCATCCAATCTGAATACCACAAAGTCACTGCCCACCAGTGTAATGTTTAAGACCTAAGGAAAATTTCAAAAGTTCGGTTCTGTTGTTTACCATCCATGGACGACATTTTTCAAGATAAGTCTCTCTCGCCATACATACAGTACATGATATTATTATAGACTTTTTTACACAAGTTGTAGCCAAAACATTCTGCGTTTTACTAAAATACTTGTTCTTTTCCTATACGTCTCAGTATCACAAGTCATACCAGTAAGATAAGTAGACACAGGAGCAAATGAATACAAACTGCAGTGTACTTACGTCCTCATTCCTCATTCCTAATAGCGTTCCATAATGACCTGGATAGCCAACAAACCTGTGGAAGACAAAGAAAGAATCTATCAACCATCACATTATTTCTCAGCCACATATTCATTTAGTGGACACAAGTAGTTTGTAAATCACAGCACACTTGCTCCATAATTGAGCATATTGGCAGATTAATAGACTTGTCTGAATCACGTAGTGTGCCAGTGCTGGGGATTAAACCGGAGAACCTGTGCTTTACATTCTGTTGTCATGGCCACTACGGGTCACACTCTCTGGATAAGGAGCTATGCTGAAAATAAAAATGCAGGGAGGTGCGCTGGATTACCAAAGTCACCAAGACTTACAGATATTTTGTATTAAAAATACACATGCTTTTATGTGAAATACTGATCTCAAAATAATCAGAACATTGACGATGCATAGGCAGGCAGGTGGGTCATCTCTATAACAAAACATGAAGTAATCAACTGATAATAACAGATAATAACAGTAATGGTTTGATGGTTTAAGAACCCCTTCCCCCCTTTTAGGAATGAGTATCTTTGTAATTTTACAACAGGGTTGGGCGGCATGGTGGTGCAGTGGTAGCGCTGCCCCCTCGCTGTAAGGAGACCTGGATTGGCTTCCCGGGTCCTCCCTGAGTGGAGTTTGCATGTTCTCCCCGTGTCTGTGTGGGTTTCCTTTGGGTGCTCTGGTTTCTTTCCACAGTCCAACGACATGCAGGTCAGGTGCATTGGCAATTCTAAATTGTCCCTAGTGTGTGCTTGGGGTGTGCTCCCTGCAGTGGACTGGCGCCCTGCCCGGGGTTTGTTTCCTGCCATGACCCTTTAGTTAAGATATAGCAGGTTGGATAATGGATGGATGGATGGGTTGGGGGGAAGCTCCTCAAACAAGTTTGACCAATATTTTTCTGCTAAAGTCTCTCAGTCAACCCCCACAAGAAAGCCAGGCTGACTAACTGCCAAGCTTTAGCTTAACATATGGTTTGGAGGGCAGGTGTAAAGGTGTTCTATTCCCCCCATTGGTCTGAAGTATGGCTATTTGGAACTGGCTTGTATCAGAAGTACCACACCGCCCTATTGGCTCTAGGGGTTGGACAGAAAATCTATAAATTTGCTTGCTTTACCTCACTTTCTCTCTCTCCCTCACCAAACTGATGAAAGACCATCACACAACATGAACTGAAAAGGACAACACAATGAAGGGCACACCTCAGCAGCCATATTAAGACAGGCATGTGGCCTGGTCTGAAGAAAGCTGACCACAAATGATGCCTTAAATAGAGACATTTTAAGTAACTAACAAGTCTGTGTGCCACCTGAAACTACACATCACCATTTATCAGGTTGTATGGTGGCCAATATTCAAATGTACTTTGCATATTGTTATTATTTATAAATATTATCAATAATACATTATTTAAATTGTAACTTAACTCCTGCTTGTCTTTTACTACACCTAATTGCCTGAAGTTATAGATGTAAAAGGGAAGGTGGGGAGAAGTTATATGGTACAATACCTTATAAACAGTGGTAAGTCTGGGAGATTTGAGGGATTCTGACAAAGGCTACATATTAATAATACAAAAGGGGAAAGTGGAGTAAAATATTAATCTACCAAGACAAAACAGGACTCAACGATCCTGCTCACTAATCACTCATTTTTATCATTTATATACCCATTTTCTAATCATCTAATCAGCGTCACAGGAGGCCTGGAGCCTATCCCATTAGTATTTGGCACAAAAAAGGAACCAACCCTGAAATGGGTGCCATTCCATTGCTTACATATCCAGACTGACTTCATACAGAATCAAGTTAGTGGGATGTGGATGTGGGGAAAGAAATGGGGTACCCAGAGGAAAACCCATGCACATACTGGGAGAATGTGCCAATGCTACAAAGGCAGCAACTGAGCAGACAATTAAGACCCACAATTCCAGAGCTGTGCTGTAACAGCACTCAGTACTGCTGTCTTTATCTTTACATAAATACGCTTTACTTCCTCCGTTAATTCTTTTTCTCATATTGATTTGTGTCAATCAATAATCTGCCAATAATCCTGACTTGCATTATCCCTGCTGCAGTCAGCTGTTTCTGGAATCAGTCTCCTATGCATTGTTTTGTATTTTTACATCAGGCTGTGCAGCCAATCAAGAGAGTTCTATTCACTGTCGAATTTGGCAATCTGAGCTCCATCTGACTATTTAATTATTTTGTTTGTCAGTTTTCTGAAAATTATTTTCCTCTCGCATCCCACACACATACTGTACATGTTAGGTTCATTTTTGACTTTAATGTGGCCCAGGATAAATGAGTGCATGTGTGCGCATGTACCCTGCAATGGACTGGTACTTTATCCAGGGTTTGTTCCATTCTTGTATCCATTTTTCTGGCTATCCGTGACACTGAACTCTGTCTTGAGGTTAGCCCAGCGGTTGCCAAACCATGACCGTAACAAATCCAAAAATAATTAAAAATATATAGAAATAATATTACCACCATTATAATAACAATATCCAACCCTTTTTCTAAGGTAAGTGTTTCTCCGGTGCTATGATCAGTTTGTTCATAACTAGCCATTCCCCACGGCTTCGTAGTAGTGAAACAGGACTGTGAGGAGGGCCCTGTCTGGCTCCCTGACGTCACGCTTCCCCCTCCCCTCGGCCTGCAGCCTCTGTCTCAGATTAGCATGAATACATCATTCTTGCAGGCAAACTATGATTCGTAGCGTGATGAGAGAAGTCGTAAAATCAACCGGAACATTCAAGCAAATAACAGAAAAAAGCCCAACCTAAATCCATTAAGTAGTTCTCTTGTTCGCTAGCTAAGGGGAGGTAAGATACGCCCTGAGAATGGCGCATGAGTTAGGAGGGCACCACTCTCCTCTCCTCAGCCCACTGCATGTTTCTCGGATTCATGCAAATAAATCGTTACCGCAAGTGAACTATGATACTGGAATGTTCAAGCAATTACAGAAAAAAAACAAATCTAAATCCGTTAAGTAGTTCTCTCGTGAAAAGTGGACAGACAGACAGACACATGTTGGATTTTAAATAAAAAGAGATAAATGATGCGCCACTGATGAGACCGAACAGTATCGTTTTGAGAACAGACCCGAATTAACTCATCCAGATGTCAGTCATTAATCGTAGATGCGTATGGATCCGAGTTTACTTCTACAGAAGAAGAAAATCTTATTGAACTGTCTTGTGACAATACGCTCAAGGTAAAATTGACTTTTCGCTATCACTAAAAGAAGAATATCCGCTGCTGAGTCGTAAAGCTTAGCAAATCTTAACTACTTTTGCAAAACCACTTTTATGCGAAGCTGGGTTTTTGGTGGTCGCTGTGATAAAAAAACATAAATACAGTGCGAAAACAGGAAACGAGGGTGGCTGTATCCAGTATGATTCCGAGATTTTAAAAGATGCGCAGTGAACATCAGGCTCATCCATCTCATTAATTTTCCCAGCAACAAATTGTTTGTGATGTTTGTTGTTGAATATTTTTAAATAAAAGATTATTGCTGGTTCTTAACAATTATATTAAGTGTTAAAAGAACATAAATAACTTTGAATTAAATAAATTACAACGTATGAAAACATCAAGATATATTTCATTTGAAATAGTCATCCCTGCGGTGGGCTGGCACCCTGCCTGGGGTTTGTTTTCTGCCTTGCGCCCTGTGTTGGCTGGGTTTGGCTCCAGCAGACCCCCGTGACCCTGTAGTTAGGATATAGTGGGTTGGATAATGGATGGATAGTTAGTCATCACAGACAACTAAATAGGAAAATTGGCCTTTTTTCAACCACTGATTAAAAACTGTTATAACCATTTGTGATAAGTCGCATTTAATTTTTTATAACTAAACACACCAAACCACCAACTGCGCACTGCAACACTCAGGTATGTATTATAGAACTATAAACTATATTATGGTTTAACTTGGGGCACAGTAGGAAAATCTTGAAACATAAAGTGCGCCATGAACAGAAAAGTTTGGGAACCGCTGGGTTAACCAATGTGTTATATACATAAATATATATATATACATAAATAAATATAAATATATATGTACCTGTATTGATCTAGACATTTATATATACGTTGATAGACATTGTGGAAGTTGACCCGGACACAGACAGGCAGACACGTTCATGTCACCCACAAACACGTTTATTTACAATAATAACTATTTAAAAAAGTCAAGTGCACAAACCCCAAAGTCACAGTCCTGGCCACAATGCCTTTCTTTGGGCCGCCTCCACTCTCCTCTCTTGCCTCGTCCTCCTTCCACCCAACTCTAGCCTCGAATGAATGGAGACGGCCCCTTTTATTCAGTACCCGGATGAGCACCAGGTGTTCCCGGCATTCCTCCCTTGGCCACGCCCCAGCGTGGCGGAAGTGCCGGCTGTCCTCCCGGCAGCTCTCCGGGTAACGTCCAAAGTCTTCCCCCCAGCACTTCCTGGTGTAGCGGAAGTGCTGGGGTAACAGGTCCCCAAGGCATTGGGGCGCCTCCTGGCAGTGACCACGGGCCCCTACAGGGTGGAGCTTCCATGCCCTGTACCTGTGGCCCCCAAAGCAACCAGGAAGGCGACCCCCACGTGATCCAGGGTGGGCACAGACCCACATCCGGTCCCTCATGGCGTCCCGGCCAGGTCATGGCCCCTGGCATCCCTGACACTGCCCCACAGCCAGCGAAGACCACTCGTGGGAAAGAGCGACCCGTCCCGTGAGGGCAGCACAGCCCCGAAGCGGGTCCTACTCCAGGACATCCGGGGTCCGGTCCCGCTCTCCAATCAGGGACAGGGGCGGAGACACGGCCCGAGTACCACCACTTGGTGCTCCCCTGCACCTCGCACAGGTTGCACTCCCCCCTCTTACCGGCACCCCGGGGCCCCCTCGTTCGGCACCCTTTCTGAGGCCTCCGCGCCCCTTTGGTCGGAGTCACTCGCTCCCCTGCAGCCTTCTCCAGCCGTGGTGGCACCCGCGCACCAGCAGAGAGATCCTTCAGCAGACGGTCCGACATCTGAGGGCAGGTCCCCAACAAAGGGGGTCCTACTGCTTGACCGGGGTCTGTCCCTACAAAAGAGAACACAGGGGCAGAACCGCTGCCAAGGCACCCTTCCTGTGCCACGCACTGGCAGCGTCCCCCCCCTCCAATCGGCACCCCGGCACTTGCCTGTTCGGCACCCTCTCCGCGGCTTCCGTGTCCCTCTTAATGGTGGAATCACCGGCACCGCCTGCGCTCTCTCCGCTGGCCTCAGGGATTCCCTCTGCCCCCGCAGAGGGCGGCCAGCACCCGGACACATGCACCCAGCACCGCGTCCCAACCTGTCGAAGGAATCGGCACACAGCCTCTCATTCCCCCTTCCACTCTGGGACGCAATGACGGTTTGAGACTCCTTATCACAAAGAAAGAGCCTCTTTTCCGTCTGAGTCCCTACAGTGCGGCGCGAGACCGCAGTCGGCTCGGGGCGGAGGGCGCTAGGACCCGGGGCACTTAGCAGCCCGTGTCCATTCAGCGTCCTCATGGACTGCCCCCTCGCCGCGCATACAGCCCGCTGCACCGCACCTCCTGTCGGAGGGCTGCTTACTCGAAACTGATCGTTAACATCACAGCCATGTTCAGCAGACCCTCCTGCATGCTGTACGGAGTCGGCTGTACTCACCGTCTCCGCCGTACCTCTCCGGCTGGAGATTCCAGCGTCGCGCCGTCCCGTTGTTGATCGAAACGTTTTCAGCGCCGCGAGCGCCTTCCTCTCCAGTTCCAGCACTTCAGCCCGGATGGCACGTAGCATCTGCAACAAACGATGCTCCGCGGGCTGAAGGTACGCCTCCAGCTCCGCCAGAGCAGCTGGCAAAGACAGGAAGTTAACCGACGCGGAGCCTACCTGTCTGTCAGCCTCCGACGCCGGCCACTTCCTGTGGGCCTTCTCCTCCGGCCCAATCGGGTCTCCCCCCTGCCCGTGATGGACATTCCTTGGTCCCGCCTCTCTGCAGTCATCGGCGGGCACACAAGACACACCGTCCAATTGCGTGCCTATCAGGGGGAGGGACTTCTGGTCCGCGGCCATCTTGCCTCCCCTTCTGCGGTGGCGACGTGCTCGCCGGCAGCCCTGTTGTTGCCGGCGACCCTCGAGCTGCAGCGTCTCCTTCTCCGCAGCCCTCGCGGCTGCCGCCATGCTGCCGGAGCCCCGCAAACCGGCATGCGCCCGCCACTGACGCGGATCCGGGAAGTCCCTGCCTATAAAGGAAAAAACACGCCTGGCCCCCGCGGGCCGGCTGCCACAAGGCAGGGAACTCACCTCCCCGGACTCGTCCAACCGAGGAACCATCCTCGGCGTGGCCTCTCTTGACGCCATGCCGTCCCGGGCGCATCCAGCAACGGCGCGCTCGTTGGAGACAGCTGCACTCCTAGTAGGCACGCCGCCCGCCCGCATCAGGGAAATATGGCCTTCCTGCGGACCCCTGGCGGTCCGTGGGGTTCCTTTACCCCGCGGGGCTGTGTGCACGCAGCATCCGCGGCACGTGTGTGGGCGCACCTGCTGCGCCGGGCCGACCACAAAATATTTATAATTTGGGGGTCCCCGTCTTGAACCAGACGGTTCGCCCCACGTTGGGCGCCATTGTGGAAGCTGACCCGGACACAGACAGGCAGACACGTTCATGTCACCCACAAACACGTTTATTTACAATAATAACTATTTAAAAAAGTCAAGTGCACAAACCCCAAAGTCACAGTCCTGGCCACAATGCCTTTCTTCGGGCCGCCTCCACTCTCCTCTCTTGCCTCGTCCTCCTTCCACCCAACTCTAGCCTCAAATGAATGGAGACGGCCCC
>JANRMT010040177.1:0-16065 GCA_026402145.1 Polypterus bichir lapradei | reverse complement strand
ATATATATATATATATATATATATGACAGCAACACTCATCACTCACAACAGTGACAAAACAATTACATTGACAATCATGTTACGTTATTTTCAAAATGTTTCCTTTTCTTTTTCATTGCTTCTTTAACACACTACTTCTCCGCTGCGAAGCGCGGATATTTTGCTATATATATATATATATATTGTCACGCATGCGCGAGTAGGAGACCGCGGACGGATCCGAAACCAGTTCGAAGGACGTTCGCCGGTAGGGAATGGCGGGGTACTAACCTTTCTGCTCTTTCTTTCAGGAAAAAAGACGCTCCGCCATCGTAACCTGACCGCACTACGTCCACTTCCGCCCTTCCTCCGCCATCTTCCCTGACGTATGCAGTCCCGTCATCCCTCACGCCTCCTTCCCAGCATTCCTCCACTTCCGGCTCCTCCTACATAAAATGGCCGCCGACGCGTGTGAAGGCGTCGAGCATTTGAATGATTTTCTTTGTCTGTGACGACTATTTAACTGAAAATATTTTTTTGTTTACAGTATACGGGGCCAAAACCCCAACCCTTTATGCTGTGTTTGTCCTTTATTTTACAATATATATATATATATATATATAGATATAGATATGGGAACAACACTCATATCAATGACAAAACAATTACATTAACAATCATGTTACGTTATTTTTTAAATTTTTCCTATTCTTTTTCATACCTTCTTTAACACACTACTTCTCCACTGCGAAGCGCGGGTATTCTGCTAGTCCATTATATAAGAAGGGTGACCTGGCTGATCCAAACAACTATAGGCCAGTAAGACTAATGTGCATCACAGGAAAATTAATGAAAGGAATCATTAAGGAAAAGACTGAGCAACACTTGACAAGAACAGGGGCCTCATGCATAACGCCGTGCGTAGAATTTGCACTATAACATGACGTAAGCACAAAAGCCGAAATGTGCTTACGCACAGAAAAATCCAGATCTAGGAAGCTGATCGAGTGACATAGCGTGTCGGAGAAACTCGAAAGCTCAAGTTCACAAAGTCGCACAGTGCCCGAAATAAAAATGAAGTTGTCAGATATCAAACTCACCATGAAAAGGCGAGTCGTAGCCCACTGTCTGAGTGTCATATGAAAGCTTATTAGGGTACAGAGAAAAAAAAAGGCACACAGTGGGGAAAAAGCACGAAATGTCAACTTTAATCTCGAAATTTCCACTTTAATCACATAGTTTATTTTGTCATTAAAGTAGAACATCATAAACGTCATCTTAAAATCGTTTAATCTACTAGTTTCTTAAATCCCATCGTAACTAAAGTAGCACGTTAAATGCTGTATGTGCTCTATGTGTGTGAATCACTACGTGCTTCTTAAACTAGCTTTTTCTACCTCCGACAGAACACAGAATCCATTACATTCATGATATTACAGCTCTCTGAATAACTAAAATACTGAGATGTATATGTGATATCATTTTCATGATGATAGGAGTTAAAGCATGTTATTAAACATGGAAACACGGTGGCGCAGTGATTGTGCGCAACCTTTGATGAAATAATTTATTACAGCAGTACTCAGGGGAGGCTCTAGGCTCGTGGCGGCCCTGGGCAGAGAAAGAATCGGTGGCCCCTTCGCTCATCAATGTCAATATGGTATCTTATGCACGGATAGCCACATTCGTTGCGGACACTGCATAGCCGCCTCGTGCTCATGACACAAGCGTTTAACTTTCGTCAGAATTTGAAGCTGCGTTTTTAGCAGTGTCATTATTTTCTCTTTCTGTTTTATATTCAACTAGCAGAATACCCGCGCTTCGCAGGGGCGAAGTACTGCCTTAAAATTTTTATTAAGAAGAAAATTTAACCTTTTTAAACTGAGGGAAAATATGCCAATAATTATTTGTTAATGATCTCTTTGTATACCATGTTGTCAGTTCGGCCCTCCGGTTGTAACATGACCAAGCTGTGCGCTGAGCTTACTCTTGAGCATGTAACTTACAGTTGGCCATGTGAACAGTAATCTTGTCCCAAATCTCACAGCTTGGATTGCTGCTGTCATAATCGGTTTGAGTTTCATGGTTTGTTTCAATTACGACAGTATTTGCAGGATTTGTTGTGTTGAAGTGACATTCGGCATCTTTCAAGTGTTGTAAGCACACAACCGGTTTCATCGATAACTTCACATCCAGCTTTTGAGAGTTTAAACATTCAAAAACATCAAAGTGTCCACTACTGAAATCGACACCTGTGAATCTAAGATGTTTAAGAGGCATTGGCGGTTGTCGAAAGGTGTAAAATATTTGGCCATTTCGGTACACTTGAAAGCGACAACCGAACAATTCAGCTGCAGCCATCAACTCACATGCAGAACCATAGGTGAAGGGCTTAAGCATTTCACTCTTCTACTGCTCCTGTGTAGTATAATTATCTCCTGTACCATCATCAGTCCACACTTTGAACCTGTCCCAGTCATTCAATACTTAAGACACAATGTTCCTCTGGATATCAAGAGTGAGCCTGATATGGCCGCGCAATATGTAACAAAGAGAATGGAAAAGGTAGATGCCATCTCCGGGCATGGAAACCACTCAGTAAGTGACAGTTCTTTGATCGATAGTGATCACCTCGATAGACATGGAAATGGGGGTTGGAATGATAAAGGAAATGGGTACCTGAGCAATGTAAAGTAAGTCTAAAATACCTATACAATAACTATAATTGTAATAAACAAACAATAAAACAGCGGAGAAGCCGTGGATTAAACAAAAAGGCTGTAGTTATCAGTAGGGAGACGTGAATCCCGTGGCGAAGCAAGGAAGGGAATGTAGAGACCGGAGCGACGGACGGTCTTATATAGGCAGGCAGACAACAACGTGGGAGGCGTTGGGATGGGGGACCCAACACCACCTCACACGGTGACCGAGCTGCAGGCTATGGACGTATATATGTACGTAAGTAGGATTCAGTTAGCGTTGGGAACCTATGTACCAAATTTCTTGAAGATGGGCCCATAAGTAACAAAGACCGTTGAAAAGTTCAATATGGCGGCCGACAGTGGCATCATACTACCGAAATAAGTATGTACATTGGTTTCAGTTAGCTCAGGGAAGCCACCTACCAAATTTCGAGAAGATCGGGCCATAAATAAGAAAGTTCAACATGGCGGACGTTGTTGACCGTTATGACCGTTACGCGTAGAATTTCGAAATGAAACCTGCTAAACTTTTGTAAGTAAGCTGTAAGGAATGAGCCTGCCAAATTTCTACCTGCACGGGAAGTTTGAGAATTAGTGACGTTGGAAAGTTCAATATGGCGGCCAACAGTGGCATCATACCAACGAAATAAGTAACAAATTTCAGCCTTCTACCTACACGGGAAGTTGGAGAATTTATGACGTTTGGAAAATTCAATATGGCGGCCGACAGTGGCGTCATACCACCGAAATAAGTACGTACATCGGTTTTGGTTAGCACAGGGAAGCCACCTACCAAATTTCGTGAAGACGGGGTCAGCCTGCTACCTACACGGGAAGTTGGAAAATTGGTGACGTTGGAAAGTTCAATATGGCGGCCGACAGTGGCGTCATACCATCGAAATAAGTAAGTACATCGGTTTCGGTTAGCGCAGGGAAGCTGCCTACCAAATTTCGTGAAGATGGGGCCATAAATAAGAAAGTTCAAAATGGCGGATGTTGTCGACTGTTATCGACCGTTATGACCGTTACGTGTAGAATTTCGAAATGAAACCTGCTTAAACTTTTGTAAGTAAGCTGTAAGGAATAAGCCTGCCAAATTTCAGCCTTCTACCTACACGGGAAGTTGGAGAATTAGTGACGTTGGAAACTTCAATATGGCGGCCGACAGTGGCATCATACCACTGAAATAAGTACGTGCATCGGTTTTGGTTAGCGCAGGGAAGCCACCTACCAAATTTCGTGAAGATGGGGCCATAAATAAGAAAGTTCAACATGGCGGACATTGTGAAAATTAGTGACATTGGAAAGTTCAATATGGCGGCCGACGGTGGCGTCATACCATCGAAATAAGTACATACATCGGTTTCGGTTAGCGCAGGGAATCCGCCTACCAAATTTCGTGAAGATGGGGCCATAAATAAGAAAATTCAACATGGCGGACGTTGTCGACCGTTATCGACCGTTATGACCGTTACGTGTAGAATTTCGAAATGAAACCTGTTTAACTTTTGTAAGTAAGCTGTAAGGAATGAGCCTGCCAAATTTCAGCCTTCTACCTACACGGGAAGTTGGAGAATTAGTGACGTTGGAAAGTTCAATATGGCGGCTGACAGTGGTGTCATACCACCGAAATAAGTATGTACATTGGTTTCGGTTAGCGCAGGGAAGCCGCCTACCAAATTTTGTGAAGTTGGGGCCATGAATAAGAAAGTTCAACATAGCGGACATTGTTGACCGTTATGACCGTTACGCGTAGAATTTCGAAATGAAACCTGCTTAACTTTTGTAAGTAAGGTGTAAGGAATGAGCCAGCCAAATTTCAGCCTTCTACCTACACGGGAAGTTGGAGAATTAGTGATGTTTGGAAAATTCAATATGGCGGCCGACAGTGGCGTCATACCACCGAAATAAGTACATACATCGATTTTGGTTAGCGCAGGGAAGCCACCTACCAAATTTCGTGAAGATGGGGTCAGCCTTCTACCTACACGGGAAGTTGGAAAATTAGTGATGTTGGAAAGTTCAAAATGGCGGCCGACAATGGCGTCATACCATCGAAATAAGTACATACATCGGTTTTGGTTAGCGCAGGGAAGCCGCCTATCAAATTTCGTGAAGATGGTGCCATAAATAAGAAAGTTCAACATGGCGGACATTGTCGACCGTTATCGACCGTTATGACCGTTACGTGTAGAATTTTGAAATGAAACCTGCTTAACTTTTGTAAGTGAGCTGTAAGGAATAAGCCTGCCAAATTTCAGCCTTCTACCTACACGGGAAGTTGGAGAAGCCATGTGTAAGCTTAGAGCGCCGATTCTTCAAAACTTTTAAGGAACATTGAAATATCTTCGTAGTGCATGTTTAATTATTCTATCCGTCACGCCAGTCCCAGTGAAGCATACAGTGCGAGGCAGGAACAACCTTTAATTATTAACAATATAGATTATTTAAATGAAGTTACAGTTTTATCTGTATAATATAATAAACATATTTTGCTGCATTTCATCTTAAAAATGATATCGTCATCATATGTAAATACGCGCTTTATAAAGTGGCTCAGGTTGTGCAATATTATAACTGTAGTGCAAGTTTACAGTGAGGTAATTCTACTTATAAGTACAGACAGTTCTACAAGGAGCACTTGATTGAGTGCATTTAGAGCTCTTGGGATGAAACTCTTTCTCCGTGTGAGAAACAGTTCAAATAGGAAGCATGGCTGAGGCAGCATGGGCTTGATGCTACATACTGATAATTCTTTTTCCGATCAGCTGCTCCAAGTGGTGCAGTGAGAGTAATATGGAAAAAGATGATCTACTGTGGCAACCCGGGAGCAGCTGAAAGAAGTAAAATAAGTTGCAGTGAGAGTAACAACGCTAAAGCAGCTATGGTATTTGGAATAGTTTGACTATTCCGTGAACCATTATATTGTTACTGGTTAATTACAATCAGAAGCATTAAATTAATAAACAATATGCGGTTAATTTCAGTGTATTTATAAAGCTGCGTCAGGAAAAGAAAGGATAACCACACAGGAACAGTAGCACTGCTTTGATGCTGGGTGCCGCCAGTCTGCAAAACCGAGCGGAGAACTTGCGTACAACAGGGTATGAGGTACCGTGGAAATGTGCGTGGCTTTACACCAAGTTTAGGTTTCATACATCACGATTTGAAGGTGGAAATGTTCTTGCGCAACATTTCTGTGCGTATGCACCGTTTATACATGAGGCCCCAGGTGTTTTACTGAACCGTCAACACGGTTTCAGAAGAGGGAGGTCATGTTTTACTAACATGTTGGAGTTATATGAGGGATAAACAAAAGGCTATGATCAAAGGGAAGCATATGAGATATATTTATGTAAATTTATGTAAATGAAAGTTTATGGCTGAAAATCCCTGGAAAAGTTTTCTAATGTGATATGGCTGTAATACGTTGCCCACAAAGTAATCTGTTTTGTTTAGTCCAGGTATGCCTTGTCTCTCAATGCAGGTTGCACAACATACAATGGATGGTGACAGGACAGGCTTTGAAAGCAGCTTGCATATACAGATGTTTTACATTACATTAATATTAGTTTGTACATATGGAGATGCACATGTTCCACAGGTATAGTTTAGTGTACATAATTAGCATTTAATTGCCTAGAATACAATTCGTTATAGCAGAAATGTCTGTGCAAAGCTGCAATACATTCTGTTATATTTGTGTTTAGTATACTTTATGTTGAAGCCTCAATAACGCAGCATGTCTACACATGGTAAGAATGAAAATTTTCTCTGCTTTATTTTTAAAATTAGCGATCAAGTCAAACCTTGACTTCCACAAATTTGTTGTGCAATATGAGTTGTCGATCTGAGAGCTTGGTTCAGAGGTACTCAGAAGTTTGTGCCATTCACAGTCCTGATGATATGGAGTGGACAGAAGCATCAAGTAACAGATTGTTATTTCAGTCTGATCAATATCTCTGGCTTCTCTAATAAAAGAAAGAAATCTACTGAATATCCCAATCTGCCCTTCAACCTTGAAACCAGTGCCACATGATGGCAGCTTGCCGGTGGAAAATTAGAGTGATCCATCTTTTGAACCGTTTATGTCTGGTGAGCCTCGTCTGATGACACAGTCAGAATTAAATGACCTGGGGCCTCATGTATGATGCTGTGTGTAGAATTTACACTATAAAATGGCGTATGGACAAAAGAGGAAATGTGCTTAAGTACAAGAAAATCCAGATGCATAAATCTGTGCATACGCCAGCTTCCACGTTCTTCCGCTACATAAATCCCGGTCAGCGTGAAAAGTAACGCACGTGCACGCGCCTGCTGACCCAGCCCAACTCCACCCAGAATCATGCCTCTTTGAATATGCAAATCAATATAAATAGCCCTTAAGCTCAGCCTTCTGTGAAAAGGCAATGGCAAAAGCAAGAGGGAAAATAAAAGAATTTCAGCGAATGCCAAGTGGAGGCAAAGAAAAACGTACTATTTGTTGGTTTAAACAGTGGTATAACCACTAAAGGAAGTTGATTGAGTGACATAGTGTGTCGGAAAAACTCGAAAGCTCAAGTTCACGAAGTAGCACAGTGCCCGAAATAAAAAAGAAGTTGTCGCTGTGAAAAGGCGAGTCATAGCCCACCGTCTGTATGTCATATGAAAGCTTATTAGAGTACAGAGAAAAAAAAGGCACACAGTGGGGAAAAAGCATGAAATGCCAACTTTAATATCTAAATTTCCACTTTAATCATGTAGTTTATTTTGTCATTAAAGTAGAACATCATAAACTTAATCTTAAAATCATTTAATTTACTAGTTTCTCAATCCCATCGTAACTAAAGTAGCACGTTGAATGCTTTGTTTTGTATTTGATCTTCTATGTGCTCTATGTGTGTGAATCACTACGTGCTTCCGGGCTTTCTCTTCCTCCGACAGGACACAGAATCCATTAAATTTGTGATATTACTGCTCTCTGAATAATTAAAATACTGAGATATATACGTGATATCATTTTCATGATGATAGGAGTTAAAGCATGTTATAAAACATGGGAACACGGTGGCGCAGTGATTGTTCATATCTCACGCAAGATGCTTCACCTTCAATGAAATACTTTATTGCAGCAGTCCTGTCTCTTTCAAACGTACTAACCTCCAATTCCTGTCCTTACTTTTCTTTCTCCAAATACCCAATCGCCACACAATCAGCTCTGTAATAGACATTAAGCCATCTGTAAGCTTAGAACGCCGATTCTTCAAAACTTTTAAGGAACATCGAAATATCTTTGTAGTACGTGTTTAATTATTCTATTCATCTATCCTTTCAGTGTCACGTCAGCACTAGCAAGAATATAGTGCGAGGCAGGAACAATCTGTGAACGGAGCGCCAGCGGCTCACTAGCGCTGTGACACTGTGTAGTTAAATTTAAAGTTTTATCCATATAATATAATAAACACATTTTGCTGCATTTCATCTTAAAAATGATATCATCATCATCATATGTAAATACGCGCTTTATAAAGTGGCTCAGGTTGTGCAATATTATAACTGTAGTGCAAGTTTACAGTGAGGTGATTGTACTAATAAGTACAAACAGTTCTACAAGGAACACTTGATGGACTGATTGAGTGCATTTAGAGTTCCTGGGATGAAACTGTTTCTGAACTGCGTGGTCCGTACAGTAGAGGCTCTGAAGCATTTGTCATATGAGAGGAGTTCAAATAGACAGCATGGCTGAGGCAGCGTATGCTTGATGCTGTATACCGATAATTCTGCACTACTGGGGCTCCTTTATACCAACAGCAATATGTCTGCATAATGCCTCACTGTGTCTATCTCTGCCAGTCAGAACTTTTCTTTTGAATTTTCTTCCTTTATAGACATTCCGATGTGTGTTTAGACCAAAGTGTGTGTCTGTATATGTTTTTATTTATTTATTTATTTAAAGCATTCCTGTAAAAACCCAAATTTCCCCCTGGGGAAAGATCTATCTATCTATCTATCTATCTATCTATCTATTGTGACAGTAGGGGGCGCTAGTGCTCCCTTGAACCCTCAGGCACAACTCCAGACACCGGATACAAGTCCAAGACTTTTTATTTTTTAATCCTACTGTGCACCAAGCACCCTTCACAGTCATAAATCGCAACAATACACTACAATATTCTCTCCTCCTCGCCCAGACACTTCACCCTCCTACCTCCCAGCTCAGCTCAGTGTCTGGACTGGCCCTTTTATACACCCTGACCCGGAGGTGTTCCTGCCCAATCAGTCGAGAGTTCCTTATTCCTTCCGGGTCAGGGTAAACAGTCCTTTTCTTCAACCCGGGAGCACGTCGTTTCTTCCTGTCACGTGACCGTGACGTACTCCCGGGTTATAGGGCACATATGAGCCCACGAGCCCCCCTACAGCAACTCCCAGCGGCCCCCAAGGTATCCAGCAGGGCTGTGTATAAACACTACAAGGTCCATGATGCCCTGCTGGAACTCGGGGCACGATCCTGCTGTTGGGAGAGTTCTTCCTGGCGGCTTAGGGGTGAGGACCGGAATAAGAAGCCGTCAGTCCTCCACACTATCTATCTATCTATCTGTCTATCTCATGATTCTCCAAATTTGTATGTGATAAAGTAAATCTGAAATTATATTTGTGTTTTGTGTGAGGGTGTGTTTTATAATCACAAAATATTTTTAAGAAAGTGAAACTTTTGAAAACATTTGTCTTCCGGAGTAAGTTGGGCCCAACCTTTTCAAACCTTAATGTGCTATAAGAAGGATTTTGAAATGAGCCCTACAATTAATTGGAAGCTGTAGTAGTTGTGTATTATACATCCTAGTTCTGCTAATGATTTTTGTAGTAACATTTTGAATTAACTACACCCTGAAAAAAAAAAGATTTTAACAACCTTTAAATAAAAACTTGCTGCTGCTGCTGCTGCGTAAGGAAAATGCATAATTTATGGTTTCTGTTACCAGTATAGTGAGAAAACACATTTCTCTATATTTCTTAGCTGGAAAAAGCAGGTTGTGGATAATACAATAATGAGAGTACTAAAAGAAATAATATTTGAAATATAAAGCATAAGTTTCATACTGAATGATTCAAACTAATTTATGTATTACTGTCACAGCATTTTTTACCATTAATAGAAGTTTTATTTCTTCCATGTTTACAGAAAAAATATTTGTCACTCATAGAGTGTTTTATATGAAAAAAATCACTCTAACCCTGCGCCCAACTGCTACAATATGTGACTTTGATAGAGGAAGGTGTGACATTAAATATGTGATTGATGATGTTATGGACTCTCCTCCAAACTTCATGTTTGATGGATAACTTTATCAGAATGGAAATAATGGCAAAGTTGAGATCTGCCTAAAATGGGGAATGCCAAAGCTGCAAAACACCATGCCCACTCAAAACTTGAGTACTAATTTATTGATTAAATAAAGCCTTGAAAGCTTGCATATTGTAAACTTTTTAGTTAGCCAATAAAAGGTGTCATCTTGCTGGACTTTTCACTTGATTAAATAAAGAATTCAAAATTCCACAAAGCACAAAGCTTTGTGTTTGTATTTCTCTATGATTTGCCTAAAATGGTTAAGGCTAAAATGATGAAACACCTAGCTTTAATATTTTATTCATTTAAAAGAAAATACAAAATAAAAAAAAAATCAAGAGCAAGAAGAAATAAATAAATAAGTAAGTAAAACAATTAAAACAAACTAAAGCAGCACCAACTATCCAGAATTTTTGTGATGCCTGCTCTTTATAAATGTTTCTTGACTGACTAGTTTTTTTTTGACATTTGCTATTTCCTTTAAAGGGGTTTTGAAACATGCATAGCTGTTTCATTTTGGATTTTATTTTACTTTTGCTTTGATTTAAGATTTATTTTATTTTAAAATCATGGTTGAAAATGCTGCAACAACATCTTGTTTTTTTTAATAATGTTGCAATGTTATGTACTGTGGTCCCCGGCCGGGGCTGGAGCCCGGCCGGGACGCCCAGGAGGACGTGAGGAGGGCTTGTGCCTCCTCCAGACCGCGAGGGGGCGTCCGTCTTGGTTCTGTTGGGGTCCACGGGTCCAGGGCATGGAAGCCCTACCCTGTAGGGGCCCGTGGTCACCGCCAGGCGGCGCCCCGATGCCGGTTTATCCCATCTGGTCCTCGGCCGGGGCTGGAGCCCGGTCGGGACGCCTTGGAGGACCGGAGGAGGGCGTGTGCCTCCTCCAGACCGAGTGGGGGCGTCCGTCCTGGTTATGCAGGGGGCCTCGGGTACAGGGCTTGGAAGCCCAGCCCTGCAGGGACCCATGGCCACCGCCAGGCGGCGCCCCAGTGCCTAATTATCCCGGGAGCCCGG
Organism: Polypterus bichir lapradei; assembly: GCA_026402145.1. NCBI lineage: Eukaryota > Metazoa > Chordata > Cladistia > Polypteriformes > Polypteridae > Polypterus > Polypterus bichir. Next base: position 5,038 of record JANRMT010040177.1, on the reverse strand, counting down.
CACTTCCGCCACACCAGGAAGTGCCGGGGGGAAGACGACCGGGGATGCACGGACGGCTTCCAGGTGCGCAGCCGGCACTTCCGCCACACAGGGGTGTGGCCAACGTCAGGTGCCGGAAAGCAGCTGAAGCTCGTCCGGGTCCCCATAAAAGGGGCCGCCTCTCTCCAGTCAGCAGGTGGAAGTCGGGAGGAAGCAGACGGAGCTGGAGAGAGAGGACGAGAGGCGGCCAGGAAGGCACAGAGACTGTGGGCCCTGGACTTTGGGGAAATCGGTGCAAGAGGCACTGGGGTTGTGAGTGACATTTGTATATAGTTTGTAAAATAAACGTGTGTTGGGTGAAGCCATGTTGTCCGTCTGTCTGTGCCGGGGCCAGTGTTCACAGTACATAGTTGTCTGTTACCAAAGACTCGCATCCATAGGAAATTATGTCATCTGATGTAGTTTGTTATATTTTGTCTAGGGTTCCTCCTGTCCTTAGATGGGGTTTAAATCCATTTTTTATCTCCTTTATGTTCTTTGTTGGGTCATTTATTTATATTAATATTAATTTTTGGGCAGCACGGTGGCACAGTGGTAGCGCTGCTGCCTCGCAGTTAGGTGACCCTGGTTTGCTTCCCGGGTCCTCCCTGCGTGGAGTTTGCATGTTCTCCCCGTGTCTGTGTGGGTTTCCTCTGGGTACTCTGGTTTCCTCCTACAGTCCAAAGACATGCAGGTTAGGTGGATTGGTGATTCTAACTTGTCACTAGTGTGTGCTTGATGTGTGGGTGTGTGTGTCCTGTGGTGGGTTGGCACCCTGCCTGGGATTGGTTCCTGCCTTGTGCCCTGTGTTGGCTGGGATTGGCTCCAGCAGACCCCTCTGACCCTGTGTTCGGATTCAATGGGTTGGAAAATGGATGGATGGATGGATCTTAATTTTGTTAATTATCTTGTGTTTTCTTTGCCTGTGATATGCCAATTACCACTAGGAACTGACCTATAAAACCAGAAGGTCTCCCACAGTTGCTGGTGGTTCTTTGTGAATGTGGTCTGGAATCTGTGAGTTCTTCTGTCTTTTGATGTGCTTAGTACTTTTGTGAATTTCTGGAATTTTGATCTTCTTTTCTGTTTTTTTACCTTGCTATTACATTCTCTTTTGGGACAGTATCTGGTTTTGATTGCCTTATTGTTTAGGTAACTCCTTTTTGCCTTCTGTCCTCCTTGGAGCTTCTTTTGTGCAACAGAACATTTGAGAAAATTACTTTTTTATTATTTTATAAAGATTCTGTATATATTATATCTAGCCAGGGATTGGTGGTGTACTCCCCTCTAGTGTGCATTTTTGGGACTGTGTTGGACTACATGCTTTGGAACTCTTTAAGCTTTGAACTCCAAGCTCACAACACCATCTGTGCAACATCCATCCATCCATTTTCCAACCCGCTGAATACGAACACAGGGTCATGGTCTGCTGGACTCAAACCCAGCCAACACAGGGCACAAGGCAGGAATCCAACCCAGGCAGGGCACCAACCCACCGTAGGACACACACACACACACCCCAACCAAGCACACACTGGGGACAATTTAGAATCGCCAATCCACCTAACTTGCATGTCTTCGGACTGTGGGAGGAAACCGAAGCACCTGGAGGAAACCCACGCAGACACGGGGAAAACATGCAAACTCCATGCAGGGGGGACCCGGGAACGAACCTGGGTCTCTTTACTGCGAGGCAGCAGCGCTACCACTGCGCCACCATGCCATCCGTGCAGCATGTTTCTGCATTTAAAGTATTTTGTACTGTTGAAGCCTGAGCTCCATTTTGGGACTTTGCAAGCATTGAAACCTCCCTTTTGAGCTTGAGACCATGTTGCCTCTGAACAGCTGCCTGACCAAGCTGAATTGAATAGTAACCCTTTTTGTTTTCTTTTCATTTCACTTATTTGTTCTTTGCATTCTAGTTGCTTTTAAATACAGCAGACAGCATAAGCAAAGTCTGTTGATTTATCAGATTCATTTGGAAAGAGAGACAGATGGTGTAATTGTGTATATGTTTTGTTTGTGGTGCTAGATTAAAGTTGTGGGACTTGAAGAACTCATCATCTCACTAAAGATGGGTAGGCAGACTATGGTGTGCCTCTAGAAGTATATTATTTCATTATATGGACAATAAAAATATATAATTGTAGCTGTGTTTACCAAAAATTACCAAAGTTTCAGCAGCTCTAGTTTGCAAATGAGATTCAGCAATAACAGACAAAATATCTTCATCTTAAAAACTTTAGTGAAATTCAAAGTAAAATTGTTTACACAAAAATAGAGAAAAAACTGATATAGCAAAGAAAAGAAAAGTTCTTGTTTAAGAATAGTTTTAAGAATAAATCGGCATATGGCATTGATGCATGAATCAGTGTCCAAGCTGTGTGCAATCTCTATGTGCATATCTCTTATTGTTAGACAAGTGAAAATTACTCCGTACTTCTTGACCAGAAATCTTCATCTTTTGACTAGAAAGGGACCAAAATAATCAACTCCAACACTGAAGAAAGGTGGTTGGTCAGGTACTAGGGGATCTTCCGGCAAATGTGCTATTTTTTGCTTGCCTGATTTTGCATGGTATCTTCTGCATATTGTGCATTTTCAAATGATTTTTCTGAAAGTTGAATTTGCTTGAGGTATCCAATATTTCTGGCGTAACTGTGCAAGCATATAGTTGTGCCCACAATGTCCAATTGCTGCAGTATAAGGGGGTGGGGGGGCAGTATTTGAATGCTTGTGAAGAATTGCAGGATGTTTAGCTTCATTTGGCATTGCTGGTTTGTTGAGTCTTCCTCCAAATCTCACTATTCCATCTTGTATGACTGGGTCAGGTTTGAAGATTTGACTGTTCTTTTTTACATAAGTATTTTTCTTTAAAGCCTTTCATTTTTCTGGAAATTCTTGTAGTTGACTAAGGCATATAAGTTCCATTTCAGCTATAGCCAAGTCTTCTGAATAAATCAGGCTTGGTTTTAAAGTCAGTTTGTACTTTTTCATGTGCTCTGTGATGATTTTAGTTTTCCCTTGGAGACAAATAAAGTATAATCTGATCTAATCCAAGTGAAGTGATATTAATATACAAGACACTATATTGAATAATTGCTGGCACCAGCTTTTTATACTGTTGTACTTGGACACCGTCATGCTACTCATTTAAATCAATTTAATAATGTTGCTACTAACACTCAAGAAGATAAGCTTCCTCAAAAGTAAGTCTTGGTAATACCGGGTTTACAAAAATCCGAAAGTATCATTTTCATCAAGCTTTTACACCTTATCTCTGGATATGCTTTTCTCTGTGTGATATAGTAAGTAACATAGTAAGTTGTGAATTGAACATTTCTTTATTGATAATAACTTGCCTTTCACTTTTTTCATATGTCTGTGAATCTATAGTGTTCTCTAACCTTAATTCACTTGTTACATAACTAGTAGTAAAAAGTCTACCTTGCCAATAACTTGACCCACTTATGGGCTTGAGAAATATGTAACATTTACCTTCACTCACAGTGTACTTTATGAGGCTAATTCTTTTTGATATACTGTATTTAATAGAGATAATCAAGTAGAAGAATGCTGGGACTAAAAGCTCTAATATCAACATTTGAGTGACTCACAAAATTGATATTTTGCAGGCGAAAGAGAATGAACATTCCAGCTATATAATATGAATTCTACCATGGGCATGTACGAAAGGTAAATGCAATTTTATCATGTCATCTGAACTGTTGGAATGACTCCAGTGTTACTAACAAAATAATTGAAATAAATAGGGAAATAGCTATGAAATGAAAGGAAATAATATGTCTGAAAATTGCTATCTTATTCTAAGTTCAATAATAATTGAACTCAAAAATAATTTATAATGGAATGGATATACCAGCACTCAGAATTCAAATAACAGCTGCATTTCATAAGCCTTTAGCACTCTTTAAAATTGTAGATTCCATTCTATTATTTAACTGAATTTGTAAAATCCACTGGGTCTGATGCTTCCCCAAATACATTTTATAACAGCTTTACCAAAACAATATAACACCATTAATACTACCAATGTTTTAAGAAAGTGTAAGTAAAGAAGCACTTTCCAAAATGTTTTATTCTCCATAACCCTTTCATTCAAGTGACATGATCAAGTCATATTTTTGAGAAAAATCCAGATTGGACATGGATGATCAGAAGTGAAACAGAATTCAGTACCACATCCAAAAAAAATCCAATCGTATGTCGATTCTGGGTGTTTAACCCATTGTCAGAAGAGGAAAAGAAAAACACAAATATGGAATCAAGGCACACCCCATAGACAGTATAAACTTGATATATGATAACCATTTCCAAGAGTTGTCATTTTAAGGATGAGAACTGGCCAATCAGTTGCTAGAGAGATTATATTTGACTTTATTGGCCACATAGCTTGCTGTATGTGAACCAAAAGAAAAACCTGTCTGTGAGGGCAAAACTGATACTGGACATTGGTTGTAAGTAACCTTGGGATACAGCTGAATGCTGCCTCAAACCAAGAAGTCAGAAGGCCTAGCTGCCATTCCTATAAAGACAGACGTAGAGGGGAAGCCAGTTTGTTGTTTTCCTTCAGTTTAGTTGTGCTGTGTGTTCTATCACATCACTGAGAGATATGATTGCCAATTAAGGTGCCATTTTTATCTTTAGCCCAATTTGGTTTATTTCTTGGTTTTAAAGAGCCACCAGGAGTCCCCATCAATCCAAAAAACACAATTTTATGGGTTTTCTTACACTGTCATATTTAATTTGTTTATCTGCTTCTTTTTCAGATTTGTTTTGTTATTTTGGGAAGAAGGCACAATGGAGAAGTAAAATGTTTAGATAATGTAAAATAAGCACTATGATAAACTGTTCTGTAATTCTGATCAATCAGATATATGTTTTAATCTGTTGCCACCCTTGTCCAAAACCTAAATATGTCCTTGGTTTATTCATTCATTTGCTTTTTTCAACACAGGCTTCTGTGGAGCAACCTAGTTGCAAAAACATTTCTGATAAA
>JANRMT010040165.1:0-10395 GCA_026402145.1 Polypterus bichir lapradei | reverse complement strand
AATGTTTCTGCTGTGGAATGGCCAAATGGGGGAGGCAGCTTGATGGCCGAGGTCTCTAGGACTCTAAACAAATCCAAATCATATTATGTGATATCATCTACTGTTAAATTCTGGTCCGTACTTGTAAATTTTTTTATTTTTATACTGTATTGTTCTGTTCTGTGTATTATATCGTATTGACACCCTTCTTTTTGACACCCACTGCACGCCCAACCTACCTGGAAAGGGCTCTCTCTTTGAACTGCCTTTCCCAAGGTTTCTTCCATTTTTTCTCTACAAGGGTATGTGGCTCATTTACAGTCTCCAGTTGGTGAAATATGAGGAGATGTACCTTCAAGGCTTAGAGAATCATTTCAAATTTGCTTCCTGTATCATCTTAGGAGATGGAAGTGAGTCAGCGCTGTTGCCATGTGAACCACGGTACCAAAATGAGGGCCAGTCTTCAGGTGATAAGGATATTGTGAAGACATATGCTGATTTAACTCCTGGATAGTATATTCAGAAGAATTGTGTCAGACATGGATTTTATTATTAATTAATTGATCCATTTTCTTAATCTCCTGTGATAGATACACTATGGTGTGATCACTACGGAAATTTGATAAATGCTGTAATAATTGCTGGAAATGAAATTGGAGAAGTCTGCCAAACAAATCAGGCGCGCCAGCAGGCAACCTTTTCAAGTGAGACAAAATAATTTGCAGCAGCCAGCACTTCAAATGAAGAGCTATAGAAGTTTTTCTTTTGTTAGATTGAGGATTATATTTTTTTATATTTTATTTTGCTCGGAATTGCAGGAAAAATTCAGTAACCAAGATTGGAGGAGGATATTTCTGGAATAACAGTAACTCGAAACACTTGATGGTTACAACATGTCGCACAAACGAGCTGTGACAAATTCAGAGAACTGTCCTTACTGCCAGCCGAGAATGACCCAAACTGACTGACTTTTCCTTTAAGACACATCTTGGTTCTGAATCAGGAGTGGATTGTGGGACCTGGTGGTCCATTTTAGTATATCAAAGGTTAATCATAATACATTCTTAAAATGGGAATTCATCCATCAATCTATTTTTTGACACATTAAGTCAGTAGAGAGGCTTGGTGAACCTGTGATTATTCTGGACGCAGTGGGGCTAAGGCAGGAGCCAACCCTGGAGGGGGTGGCAGTAGGGAGATGTAACGCTGGTGAACACATAAACATCTTATGGCCCTAATTGTGTAAGGACTTGAAGAAATACTTCATCTAAAAAGTGTTTTGAGGGATGACGAGGTTGCCAGTAGATTTGCGTAGTGATGGAAGAGCTACGGTTGTCAAGTGAGGGACCTATAGAATGAGACCAACACCAAAGCCAAACAGTAGTTTCCTCTCCAATTCCTGAATATTAACAAAATGCACCAGAAAAATTCAAAATAAATGAATATATATATATATGAAAGGAGAAAAGGAAAAACATAGACTGGCCAGCGAGTGAACAAGAGGAGAAAGGGGCGGAGTGGTGGCTCTGAGGCTAAGGATCTGCGCTGGTATCCTGGTTCGAATCCCCATCACTGCTAAAAGAGATCCTACTGTGCTGGGCCCTTGAGCAAGGCCCTTAACCTTCAATTGCTCCAGGGGCACTGTACAATGGCTGACCCTGCGCTCTGACCCTAAGGGGTATGCGAAAACTAACAAATTCCTAATACGAGAAATTGTATAAGGCGAAATTAATACGAGAAATTGTATAAGGCGAAATAAAGAACAAAAAATAACAAAAGGAAGTTCGGAGGTTAAAAGAAATGGAACAGAAAACTGGGATTAGAGATAGGAGAGCGAGAAAGCAAGAGAGCTTGCTTTCTATGGAGACAGATGGTCAGGAGCGGAGCCTGAGGGTGAGGAGCTTGGGGCCAAAGTGAGCGCAATCCTACTGAGCGATCGCCAGGGAGTAGGAGCGGCCTGACATGTGGTGCCACCCACAAATGCCGAGGGACAGGTGGTAGTAGATGTATGCGGCTCAGCACGGTGCCACAGTTGCTGAGGACCCGGCAATAGGGGATAGAATGGTTGACTGCACCTGTCGGTTGGGCGTCTCCTCGGTTGCCAGATCCCATACGGGATAAGCTGAGCAGACGTTGGCTTTTAGAAGGCAGCACTGGGACATCTGAGTTTTAAGAAACGGTGAAGGGCCGATTTGCATCATCACGGACCCAAGCCTCGAGTTAAAGGTTGACTGCACCTGTTGGTGGGGGTCTCCTCTTACTTCAGGGTCCAGATAAGAGAAGTGGAGGAGACGCTAGGTTTTCAGAAGGAAATATTTGGGCTCTTGCTTTTAAAGGAAGGAAGGGAGTGTTTCTAGATTTTAACCTCATTTTATGGATTATTCATTGAATTGGATGTTTTATCCTCCACAGATTTCACCACTTTTTCAGATTATTTATTTATTTATTAGAAGAAAATTTGATACACTGTACTTTAATTTGAACATGGTTTGAATTTTGTTTTGATTATCTTGAATGAAAGCACTAGGCAGTTTTACACCTACCCTTTTCTGTAAGTATGTGTCCTCATTTGCCCAGCTCACCTCAGTTCATAACTATCGACAGTTCCGGGTTGGTGACACTCCAGGAAAAGACTAAAAGAGTGTGGAGCTGAACAGGACCATCGCAAACTGAGATAAAAAAAAAGATTATAATGTAATACAAGTCAATGCTGATCAACAGCAAACGATGTGAAAAAAACGTTCATTTAAAAAAAGAATAAAATCTCACATTACTTGTGTTGTATGATCCACATGTCAGTTATCCAGAGTGTTGTACAAGTTCACACCTCACAAGAACTCGCTGCGAGTTCAGTTCACACAGATTAAAATTAATAAATTTACTTCAATTTCAATTCAATTTTGAACTAGTTCAGGTTCAGTTCATGTTGTATTTTTTAAGGAGTGAGAATTAATGACCCATGAGTTTACTTTTTTCAATTTTGCAGGCCTTATATTAGGCTATTACAGTGTTCTTGAATAAAATACAATACTGTAATTATGAAGACTTTTTTTATTTAAATACACTTTATTGAGTTATACCCAGCAACATGTACACCCACATATGCTGATATCCTCCCCGTCAAAAAAGAAATTAAATAGTTGCAAGCATACATATAAATTGGCGCTCGATTTCCAACCGTGTGACACAAATGGTGACTTTGGAACCAGCGTGTAGGTGAACTAACCTGTTACGCTGACGGTCAAAATTTGCGTCACATATTGCATGTCCAACGCTGAAAAATATAAAGTGGCCTCGCAAAGTACAATGTTTTCCTAAACGCGAAAGCGGAGCTTCACCGCGTGCTCGTGTCAGCGGGGGACGAAGCTTAAGCACAAGCAGGCAGACACAGACAGCGCCTATTTGATTTGACGTTACTTTTTCCCGAATACAAATAAATGGCAAAAAATTCGTACGAAATCATCGTTTGTAAAAATCCACTATTTGTGCTTATCTCCGAATACCGTTTTCGGATTCTGCTCCACCCCTACATTACAGGGCAAGGCAAAACGTTTAATGTGGACCTAAACCAGATCCAGAATGTCACCTAAAAGTGAACGAGCTCACGTTCTTCACTTGCAAACGCATTACGTTAAGTTCACCGTTCTTAGGAAAATGAGCTTGTTCAATGAACGCACTCTTTTGAACTAGTTCATCCAGTCCTATGCTGAAAACTTACAAAACACGTGCATTGTTTGGTAAACGTTTGTGAAACAGATGTTTCTGGAAAAATCAGTGTACATCATAAACAGGAAACATTTTTTGAATTGGTTAGAGAACTCTTGACCAGTGAGTGAGGAGGAGAGGCCGATAGATGCTGCCACCACCGTGTTTCACCTTAGGAATGATATTAGGCAGATGATGAGCAGTTACCGTGTGCTTTACCAGACATAGTGCTTGGAGGTCTGCCCCTTCTGTGAAAGATTTTTAAATCCTATCCGGGGATCATTTCTGTCTAACCCCTTGAAACCAATTCTGTCCATTCTGTCCATACGTTTGCTTTAGGTTGTTATTCCCTCAGGCAATTCCTGGTCTCCTTTCACCATTCACCTTTTGTTGCTCTTAAAAGGCTGGCTTTCATTACAGCCCCAATACTGCCTAGTCTATTAGACAGAGAAAAGTGGCTCCAAATGATCCCTGAGGGGACTGCGTGAGCTTTCTTCATTCTGTTTTAAGTCAGAAGACCAGACATTGCTGACCCCCTTACGGGGTTTTGGAGGACCATGACATACTTTGACCAATGCTAACCCTTCTCATGTCTGGGTCTCCTGAAAGCCTACTATGGGGCCTTCAAATTGGGCTCTTGCCTTACCCCTGGTAACCTCTTGCCAGCAGTATACCATTTCCCCTCCCTGACCAAGCCCCTTCTTGCTCGGTTACTCAGTTTGGCTAGCCGGCCAACTCTAAGAAGAATCCTGGTGGTTCCAAACGTCTTCCTTTGCACAATCCTCGTGCTCCTGAGAACACTCAAAAGCTTTCCAAAGGGTTTTATCCCCTTGCCCAGACCCCCGCCACACCACCTTTTGAACATGGAGGTGTACAGAGAGTTTCCTGGGTATCATGGCTTGGTTTTTATCCCGACCTGCAGAGTGAATTGTGGGGTCTTATATGCACAGGTACATGTGGGCCCTTCTAAACGATGTCCAATCAATTCACTTGGCTACAGGTGGTCTCACGGAGCACAATTTGGAGTGGTACAGCAAGGGGAGATCTGGATTCGCTTCCTGGGTCCTTCCAGCGTGGAGTTTGCATGTTCTCCCCGTGTCTCCGTGGGTTTCCTCCCACAGTCCAAAGACATGCAGGTTAGGTGCATTGGCGATTCTAAATTGTCCCTAGTGTGTGTGTGTGTGTGTGTGCGTGTGTGTGTGTGTGTGTGCCTTGCAGTGGGATGGCGCTCTGCCCGGGTTTTGTTTCCTGCCTTGCACCCTGTGTTGGCTGGGGTTGGCTCCAGCAGACCCCCGTGACCCTGTAGTTAGGATATAGCAGGTTGGATGATGGATGGATGGACAGCAAGGGGTCTGTAAACTTCCAGGAATGAACGATTTCAGTTTTTAATCTTTAAGACATTTGTAAACCTTTCTGAAAACCTGTCTTCACTTTGTCATTATGGGTTATTGAGTGCTGATTGATGAAATGAAAATGTCCAAAATGCGTCCGTTTTAAAATTAAATCTACAATATATATAATAAGTGTTCAGAGGGTCTGACTGTGTCCTGAAGACACCATAAAATGTGTATTTAGTGATTATGAAGATTTATGTTGAAAAGCAAAGCTTGTTTATTTTTTAAGAGGTATTTCTCTTAATCGGTAAAACCCAAAACGTTTTGGTCCTTCCTCGTAATTACTGCCAGAGAGAGTGACGTCCTGGACAAATTATTCACAAGGGGGGGAAAAAATGACCTTATTATGAAAGCTTGTTCTTAATTACTTGTCACTGAGTGAAATTACCTTGAAAATGTTGACACGGAGAGGAGACGCTTGAAATGAAGATCTCATTAATTGCACTCGCTACTTCTGTTTCGTTGGGCAGCCATTTTCAAGCTGTACCCGCACTTTCACCAGTCAGGACAGACGAGTGTAAATGATATGTTAAAAAGTAATGAAGATTATATTGTAAGGGGTGGGAGGCTCATTTTTAATTCCTGATTCTCATCCAGAGGCCACATTTGCACTGTTTGACTGGCATATGTAAATGACCCCACTACAAATTGGCATCGTGTTTGGGCAAATGTATTTCTTATCAATCGAGTGCCCCCATGAGGCCAAGTGATTAAAGTGGATGAAGATAATTAATGGCTGAGTAGAGAGGAGATCTGAGAAGCTTTTGAATACACATGCCATGTGAAGAATTTGCAGTTCTGTGTAATTTGCCCTGAAAGGATCCTATTATTTCAAATACGACACTCAAAAGTGATAGATATTCTGTATTATTAAAGATATAAAAAAAGGGTATGCCATTGTGTTATCCTTTGCATTGTACTGATTACAGTCTGTCTTGATAATTTAGTTCATACATTTTAATAAAGGAAATGCTAACCTCAGAGTAATGAGTACATTTTCCCACTTCCCATATTGGCCAACCATCTGTGTGCAGCTAATAATCAAATATTTTAAATACTCCGAGACAGTAATGAGTATGAAGTGTGAAATTAGCTCAGTATATTCTTAAATTTACATTTATACAATCTGCCTTCATAATAAGACATTCAAAAGAGGTGTTCATGGCCGACGTTTTGATAAGGGCTTTTATTATTTGGGGAAAGTGGGCACATTTGTCATCGGGCCTTTTTTGGTATTGAATAAACGGAACGATGCAGAAAAAGGGTAAAAGTGTAGTCACAGATCACACAAAGCAAAAAGCTGATGGATTGCTGTCACTTTTTAATGTGGGAGCAGAATGAAGTGGTGATTAATACCCCATTTACTGTTCGAGTGTAGTTTTGTGCGTCTCGTCTGCTTTACGTCTGCGCATTCTGGTTACTCCCACACCTCAAAGGTTGTGCTGGTGTGGCGGCCGGATGCAGGAATGAGAGTTCAAGACGGCGGAAAAGATTACAGGGTGCCAATCAGGTCGTCCCTTTCATTCGCCCAAAACAAATAAAAAAAGAACAGAAAGAGCACTCGTAGGCACGTGCCCCTTAAGTGGAGATTTTTAGTTCACACAAAGTTAAGGGTTTGTCGTTTTTTTGGCGGAGCTCAATCTCACGGGTTACTCTGGCCCAAAAAGAGACACCTCCTTACAGAACACTGGTGGCTACAATTCACACGGTTTCACCAAAGAAGACTGGAAAAACATTGCCTGGTCTGATGAGTGTCAATTCCTTCGGCAGCATTTGGATGTTAGGGACAGAATTTGGCATCAACAGGATAAATGCATGGATCCGTGCTGCCGTGTATCAATAGTTCAGGCTGGTGATGGTGTTGGGGATATTTTCTTGGCACACTTTGTGCCCCTTAGTACCAACTGTGCATCGCTGAAATGCCACAGCCTACCTGAGTATTGTTGTCGACCATGTCAATACCTTTATGACCGCAGTGTACTCATCTTCTGATGGCTACTACCGGCAGGATAAGGCACCATGTCTCGAAGCTCAGATCATCTCAGACTGGTTTCTTGAACATGATGATGAGCTCACCAGACTCAAATGGCCTCCACAGTTACCAGATCTCAATCCTGTAGAGAACCATTGGTGTGGTGGAATGGGAGATTTCACATCATGGATGTGCAGCTGACAAATCTGCAGCAACTGAGTGATGCTATCACGTCAATATGGACCACAATCCCTGAGGAATGTTTCCAGCACCTTGTTCAATCTGTGCAATGAAGAAACACGGAAGTTCTGAAGGTTAAAGGGTGTCCAACCCGGTACTAGTAAGATGTACCTAATAAAGTGGCTGGTGAGTGTATCTGTTAGACTAGCCATTCACCGTGGCTCTGCCGGCGTAGTAGTGACAACAGGACAAACTTTAAAAATCAATAAACAAAAAGGTGTTGCTAAGTAAGCGGAAGCAAAATACGCTCCAAAACGCAGAGGTAGACTTGTTCCCCACTCCTGACGTCACGCTTTCCCCTCCCCTCGACACGCAGCCTCTCTCTCGGATTAGTGCAAATATATCGCTCCTGCAAGCGAACTATGATTCTTAGAGTGATAGGAGAAGTCACAAAATCAACCGAAATGTTCAAGCAAATTATAAAATAAACCCGATCTAAATCCGTTAAGTAATTCTGTCGTTAACTAGCTAAGTGGATGTAAGATACGCCTTGAGTCTGGAGCGTGAGTGAGGAGGCCCATGGCATCTCTCTCGGATTTGTGCAAATAAATTGGTATTGCAAGCGAACTATGATATTTAGCATGATGAGAGAGGTTGCAAAATCAACCGGAATATTCAAGCAAATTATAGAAAAAGACCCGATGTAAATCCATTAAGTACTTCTCTCGTGAAAAGCTAATCTAGCTAAGCGGATGTAAGTTACGCCCCGAGGCTCGCGTCTGAGTGAGTAGGGCCATGGCACGCTGCATCCCTCTCGAATTCGTGCAAATAAATTGGTATTGCAAGCGAACTACGATATTTAGCATGATGAGAGAGGTTGCAAAATCAACCGGAATATTCAAGCAAATTATAGAAAAAGACCCGATGTAAATCTGTTAAGTAATTCTCTCATGAAAAGCTAATCTAGCTAAGCGGATGTAAGATACGCCACGAGGCTCGCAAGTGAATGACGAGGGCTCCTAACCTTAATAGACACCCCCCAAACACGCAGCCCGCAGAGTCTTTCTCAGATTCACAAAAATAAATCAATACCGCAAGCAAACTATGATACTTAGCGTAATGGCGTAGTGAAAGAAGTTGCAAAATCAACCAGAATGTTCAAGCAAATTATAGAAAAAAAACCCAATCTGAATCCATTAAGTAGTTCTCTCGTGAAAAGCGGACTGCACAGACAGACGTTGGATTTTATATAGAGAGAGATGTACGCTCCATTACAGGTCTTTAAAGCATCTTTAAGCTGGGCTGCATATTTTAAAGCCATTTAAACTCAACCAGGTTTAAGTCCCATTTTTGCGCGGTAAGGTTGAGTGGGATATTCACTAACAGTGCAGCCCCCTTCCTTTCCCGTAACTTGTCAAGTAACTTTTATGACAGCTGCAGTTTCACTTCATGAATCCGTAGGCCACAAGGCCTGCGGGTTTTTAATCTCCATCTCACATATTCATTTGACCTTTATCTTTTGAGTGTTTACTTGGAGATTAGGAGTTTTAAGTAAAGGGCAAGCAACCAAAACATTCTTCATTAGATTTTAATGTTGGAAAAAATAAAAACGCACGTGAAAAACTGGCTCAGTTATACCTAAAATAATCAGCTCTCCTACCTTCACTGCACAAACGCAGCTCTGACTAACTGCTGAGAATACTTCCAAATTAAGGAATGGCATATAAAAATGAATAAAATGTTCTTCTATGTCTTTCATTTCCCTTGTTCCTGTCTTATTGTCTGTGAGCAGCTTTAACTCTTTCAGGGCTGATGTCGACTTTTTTCAAAAAGAAGAGTTGACGATGGTAATCAACTGTAAACTGTGACAAAACCTACTGTTATGTTTTAGTTGGACTCTCGTTGCCTGAAGGAATGTTAGATTAATTGGTTTGACCGAGATTTCCTGTGCTGACATGAGTAGCAAGGAGCAAACAACGGCAAAAATGGGACTGACGTCTGGCGAGAGATCAAAGCAAATACGTAAAGCAAAATACTCCCTATAATCTCTGAACTGGACTATGACTTGTTGGACTCCGATTTTGATACAAGTGATTGAAAACGAATGTGAGGTTCCAGCTTCAGCTGATTGGTCCCCAGCTAATCGTTGTACTGACAATGCTCGCCAGGGAGGACTGGCACTTAACAATGATAAGAGGTAGAAACCAGATTGTAATGCACTGCGACCGTGACCACTGCTGCTGCCTCAGCCACGCGAAGACAGCCTGGCAGCAAGCCTGCCGCATATTCTTGGCAAACTGGCAGCCACAGCATGCAGCAACAGAAGTTTTACGTTGATTTCTGTGTGAAACCATTTCTTTTCAGAAACTGTCTTTTTGGAAAAAATATTCAGCCCTCAAAGAGTTAAAGTAAATGATTTTTGTGGTGAGCTTTTACTGATCTCCATGTCCACATTTCATCGTTCACATAGATAACACTTCCAAGGCCTCTAATAGCAAACATGAGGGAGAATTCACTCATGAAATGTCATAAGCTGGCATACATGCAAATGAACTTGTTAACAGTTATAAACATGTATTTTTGCTTAAGGGGTCAAACTTAGTAATTTTACTTGCTAATCCTAACAACTAGCTGTGTGCCCATCTAAGATGGGTCAACATTTGCATTGCAACATGAATTACATATGTCTCTGTTATAGCGCATTTGGTGTGGAATTTGTAAAAGCAGTGCTAATGTTTGTGATGCACCACCTGTAGGAATGACAAATGCAGTGCATCAACTGCTAAAAATGTTTGTGATACTCCATTATTTGGAATGACAGACACATAGCAACCAGACACAAACACTTATTCATTTGTTTAGGTGCACAATGGCCATCAAATCATAAAAACTGAAGGAGATCAATCAGTAGTTCATCCCGCTCCTTTGTCATGCCTAACACTTATCCCACCATTTTTTGAGCTTCTCCATCCATTTGTAAACGCTCCTCTGTGCGTTTGTGCAGAAAGCCTTTTATGGATTTAAGCCCCTGGTACATCTTCAGCCCATAAAAAGTGAATCACAGCTGCTCTTGTTTGGTACAAATAGAGAACAGAGCAGCCATATTTACTCCTAGAAAACAAGGAGAGAAACTGAGTGATCAAGGATGAAACTTTACCACTGTGA
>JANRMT010039985.1:0-10266 GCA_026402145.1 Polypterus bichir lapradei | reverse complement strand
AGAGAGAGAGAGAGAGAGAGAGAGAGATGACAACAACACTCATATCAATGACAAAACAATTACATTAACAATCATGTTACGTTATTTTTAAAATATTTCCTTTTCTTTTTCATAACTTCTTTAACACACTACTTCTCCGCTGCGAAGCGCGGGTATTCTGCTAGTCTATACTAATAAAAGGCAAAGCCCTCACTGACTGACTCACTCACTCACTCACTCACTCATCACTACTTCTCCAACTTCCCGTGTATGTAGAAGGCTGAAATTTGGCAGGCCCATTCCTTACAGCTTACTTTACAAAAGTTAAGCAGGTTTCATTTCGAATTTTCTATGCGTAATGGTCATAACGGTCAACAACGTCCGCCATGTTGAACTTTCTTATTTATGGCCCCATCTTCACGAAATTTGGTAGGCGGCTTCCCTGAGCTAACCAAAACCAATGTACGTACTTATTTCAGTGGTATGATGCCACTGTCGGCCGCCATATTGAACTTTTCAACAGTCTTTGTTACTTATGGGCCCATCTTCAAGAAATTTGGTACACGGGTTCCCAATGCTAACTGAATCCTACTTACGTACATATATAAGTCCATAGCCTGCAGCTCGGTCACCGTGTGAGGCGGCGTTGGGTCCCCCATCCCAACGCCTCCCACGCTGTTGGCTGCCTGCCTATATAAGGCCATCCGTCGCTCCAGTCTCTACATTCCCTTTGTTGCTTCGCCGCTGGATTCACGTCTCCCTACTGAGAACTACAGCTTTTTTATTTAATCCAGGGCTGCTCCGCTGTTTTATTGATCGTTTATTACGATTATAGTTATTGTGTAGGTATTTTAGATTTACTTTACATTGCTCAGGTACCCATTTCCTTTATCATTCCAACCGTACCCCCATTACCATGTCTTTTGAGGTGATCACCATCGATCAAAGAACTGTCACTTACCGATTGGTTTCCATGCCCAGAGATGGCACCTACCTTTTCCATTCTCTTTGTTACATATTGCACGGCCATATCAGGCTCACTCTTGATATCCGGAGGAACATTGTGTCTTATGTATTGAATGACTGGGACAGGTTCAAGGTGTGGACTGATGACGGTACAGGAGATAATTATACTACACAGGAGCACTATAAGAGTGAAATGCTTAAGCCCTTCACCTATGGTTCTATTTTACACCTTTCGACAACCGTCAATGCCTCTTAAACATCTTAGATTCACAGGTGACGATTTCAGTAGTGGACACTTTGATGTTTATGAATGTTTAAACTCCCAAAAGCTGGATTTGAAGTTATCGATGAAACCGGTTGTATTCTTACAACGCTTGACAGATGCTGAATGTCACTTCAACACAAGTCCTGCAAATACTGTTGTAATTGAAACAAACCATGAAACTCAAACCGATTATGACAGCACCAATCCAAGCTGTGAGATTTGAAACAAGATTACTGTTCACATGGCCAACTGTAAGTTGCATGCTCAAGAGTAAACTCAGCACACAGCTTGGTCATATTACAACCGGAGGGCCGAACTCACAATGTTAAAGAGATCCTTAAATAATTATTGGCATATTCTCCCACAGTTTAAAAAGGTTTAATTTTCTTCTTAGTAAAAATTTTAATGCAGTACTTCACCGCTGCAAAGCGCGGGTATTTTGCTATTTATGTATATAGCTTAGCTTGAAGCAAGGTCCATATTAATGCAATTTGCCTAAATGATGGTTCACTTGGTAAAGATGTCATCACCAAGTTGCACTTGTTTTATTTTATTTTTATTTGGTGAATACTGTGTAATGCACCTGGGCTTGAAGTCTTGAAGTAATAGTATTATTACTGGAAGTTGCACTATTATTTATTTTACTGCTATTATTTATTAGTTTAAATATTATGCAGTTTAATGATGGTAAAGCTGTTTAAAAAGTCACTTTAACATGTCAGTGGACGGAGATTGTTAACATTAACAGAAAGTGTAGTTGGTTTACAAAAAATATTTACTATTTATTCCTTTGCTTAGACATGTTCAGTGCAATACAACTTTTGACAAGCACCTCTGGATATTTTACTAAGTCTAAATTCTCTTTGGATGGTTGACAATGTGTTGTCGAAATTTAAGTTTGTTTGCATAATTTGTTAAATACATTACTATCTGAGTGAAGAAAAGGATTAGGATCCTTTACAATTCACTGTAATTATCACTGGAATGTTCTTGTGTTAATCATTAGTGGGCTTGAACTTTACTGATTAGAACAGTAATTCAAAAAAAAAAAAAAAACTGTAAAAATACATGATTTATTTCACACAATGGTGAAACTGAGGACAGGACAGCAGAAGACCTACAAAAAAAAAACCTAGACAAGGCCATTTTGTACAATGTCTTGTCACATTTTTCTTCTTTTTTTTTTTAGATTTAATATCCCCCCCCCCCGAAATGCACCTCATTTGTGGTGAATTATCATTTCATCGGTCTTTACAGATTCACAAAGTAAGCCCACTGTTTATTCACACATTTGCATACATTGTCGGGTCTGCAGAAGCACTGCAAATAAGCCTCCACTGTGTTTTTCACACGCAGCTCGTGAATTCACAAAAATTTACCTTATTAACTTACTTTCCCCAAGTCTAAATGATGCTGGTGGTATGCTTTGCTTTCAAAGTGTGCAAAACATTAAAACGCAACTTCAGGTGAGTTCATATTCTTTTTTGTAAGCTAACTGAAATAACTGGAGGACGTATAGTTTTCAGATTAGCGCATGACCATTTTCATTACATGTATTGAAATATACAAGTAATTTTAAATTAAATTTTTCTTACATTAATTTACATTTAAACAACAGCTGCCTGAGTATCTCTAGGATTTCTTCTTTTTCTTTTTGCTGTTAGTGTTTATTCTTGCTACTGCTGCGACTGCAGCCATTGCCATAATAATTAGGCATTAAAAAAGCATGAACAAGCAAGCATGTAACACCCACAACTGTTAACCAAAGTATGAATATATTAGACTATGTACTTATTTTAATGTGAATGTTTAAGCCCTATCACGCACGTGCGCATGGGTAAGCCGGCGAAAATACCCAACGAGCAGCGTAACACAGCATGCCAGGGGATCAAGGCGGGGTACTAACCTTTCTTTCTCTTGTTCCCGCAGAAAGGCAGAAACAACGCCGCCATAAGTTCCCGGACGCACTAAACCACACGCTGCCACTTCCGCATTCCATCTCTTCCTCTGGTCCCACCGTGATGATGTCATACCTCCCATACAACACTTCGGTTTCTTCCCAGCATTCCACTCTTCAGTTTCCAGTCCCTCATTACTTAAATTCCCCCCATCAACTACGAGGGGGTGTGGTGTAATGACTGCAAGTCAGAGCAGTGACCGAATCTTGCTTTTTGTTTTTGCAATTTCTGTACAGTATACAGGGCCGGAAACCCCAAACCTTTATACGTTTCTGTCTCCTTATTACAGCCCCATTTTTTGGTTAATTGGGCAGCCCTACTCTGGATTGTAAGGTTAACTGTTAAACTGATTAGTAAATTACTCAATTACCTATATAATCACTAGTAACAACACAAGTTTATATTTGACAACAAAATCAATCCATTTTAAAATAAGAACAGTTTCTTACCTTGGCATTTATGACACGTCTTTCCTTGTTGCAGCTTAAGATACTGATGGAAGGGGCCAGGGCTCCCAGGTTAACAATAATAAAATCACCTGTGAACAAGGGGAGAGACATTTTATAAATATTATGCACAAGCAACATAATAACAATAAACATGATAATATACCAAAATCAGCAGCTGTAATTTTAAACAATGGTAGGTTGTGACTTCAACATACTTATCAAACGATGAGATACCTTCTTAAATTTTACATTTATTAACCATGCATCTTCAATTTTCCTTTACCAACAAGCTAAAAGATGAATAACTGTTCCAGTAATACAGAGAGAAAATTTCTGCACCTCAGTCAAATAAAAGAAACAAGATTTACAACTGTCAACCATCATTAAATTCTCAATATAAAAATCTAAAAACTGTCTTTTTAAATACATTGTCTTTACAGTGACTGCCAAGTACTTAGTGTGTATTGAGAGGCATCTACCTCTAAATCTTCTTCTGCATAATCTTGAAATCACTAAAAACAGAAACACTGGACCATGAATTTAATGCACCTAAAAGAAAAATAAAGATACTTTTTTTTTCTTATTTTATTTCCCCATATTTGACGTGATGGTCGAGAAAAATCTTACTCTTATATTTTCAAAGAGAACAGACATAAAAAAGTTTCCTAAATTGACAGGCTTCACTTTGCCCAGTCATTCACATGAGGATTTTAAGAAATGCTTTAACAATATTTTAATAAAAATACATGTGTTGCACACTTGGTGAGCATACAACTGAATGTCAAATATGTGGATTATGCTGTGATGGTGCAGGTCGCTTCCAGTTCCCTCTGGTAGCCTTTTGAGCCCAACACCGTCAATTGTCATGACCAGATGAGCCGGCAGATGAGGACACAACATGATGCAAAAGATAGGTGCAAAAGGTGCTTTTATATAAAACAGTCTAAACAGAAGTGTCCAAAAAGTGCAGTGCTCAAATTTCTTCAATAAATAAATAAATCAATGGGTTGAAATCCAGCCTTAAAACGAGACATTAATTAACACAGCCACTGGGTCCTTAATGTGCAGTCAGACAATCCCAGCACAACTCCATCACCATCTCTCCAGCTCTCCCATTGATTGAGCTCAGTTGGCGAAGACACTAACAGCCGCAGTCTTCCCCACCCGTGCAAATGTTACACTTTTTTTTTTTTTTTTAAATCATGTCTCTCCATTTCACTTTTGTGATAAGGTCCACTCAGAAAAGCTGAAGTTGCAGTTGGGTAAACCACAAACAGGGAACGAACAAGGGGAAACATTACAGCATAAAAGTATACGGAAACCAAAATAAAATAGGCTCTTCCATGAGCTTAAGGACAGTTCTAAAATTCAACTTAAAAGATCTATACTCTTCTAAACAACACTAATGACATCTTCTTCAGTCACTATTTTGCTCTTTCAATGCAAGGACATCCTACAACGTCTGCAAAAAACAGTTATTGCTACAAATGCTATACATGGTTAGGAGCATCTGATTCATAAAATAAACTGGTAAATGAGAAATAGCCCATTTAGAAAATTAAATATCAAATTATCTACTCAGGCTAGGAAAATATTTGTAAGGCAATATTTGACCCCACTGACTGAAAGCATTGTATAAACAAATATGTTGTCTATTTTGTAAACTGGCCTTAACATTTTAGCTTATCAGAATCGTTAAAAGTAACTTAAGACCAATAATCACAATAAATGAGTTAAAATTACATTTATTTTACTATTTAAAAAATGCTATAATTCTAATCTGACATTATTGACTTTGTGTTTCAAAGCCCAAGTCCATCACAACCCTTTCGACCATGAAGACAGTTTAACAGCTAACAAGACACAGAATCAAAAGAGTACAATGGTCAGTGGAGGGCTCGCTGCAAGGCTAACACCAAGGCTTATTTAAAAGAGAGACATGCGTAGTGAGAAATAAAAGCTGGACTGAAGAAAGAACTGTGTTTAAAGAAGTATCAAGTGAGAAAAAGATAGGGGGCAATCACAACATGCAAACAAGGTCAAGTAAGAAGGAACACTTCTAAAGTAAAAAGTTATAATTCAGGGGTCTCAAACTCCAATCATGGAGAGCTGCAGTGGCTACACTTTTACTATTCCAGCTAACCCTGTGCCAGTAGACAATCAACTGGCTCAAAGGATGCAAGATTCGAGTTACCAGAGTGTTTCTTTGGCAGAAGCAGCAAAATTTGAACAGTGACTCAGAGTACCCCACACTTGTAATATGTAATAAAGCAGTAGCCATTAAAATGTTAGTTTAAAAAATGGGTTAAAAGAATACATGTGTAATAAACACTACAACACATAACCCAAAGATGTCACTGAGGCTACTTGGATAGGCCAAAGCTCTAAAAAAACTAATTCAGAGAATAACACTAGACTGAACAACAATTGGACAGTTTATGCCCTTAGTCACAGTTACTTGGTTATAAAACAAGCAATATATAGATGGACTTAAAACAAAACTGCTTAATGCTTCCCTCTGTTAATGCTTTCCACTCCTTTACAGTCAACCTCACCATTCATATCCGCGTGCCTTAGTTTTGTTTTTGTGCTTGTGTTAGAATTCATTTTTGTAAGCAGTTACAACTTGTAGAATTTTATTTACTTCTTATTTATAGGCTACCAACTGCACTGACATACCTGACCAACCTAAGCCTCGAATGTCATTATCCCTTCAACTTGACTGATGACGGTGGACCACACTTAGGCCAGAGTTATTCTTCAAGCGATGCGACGCATGCTGCAGCGGACACTCCTGCTACGCAAGCGTTGTAGTGTTTATACTTGCGCACGTACTTTATGTAAATCTGGAGGAATCCACCAGGTGGCAGTGCGAGATATTATCACGGTGAGAACATGTTCGGCTTCTCTGTGTTGTGAATTGCCAGGAACACTCATTAAATTCTGATGACACCTTACCGCAATATCTCTGAAAATTATGTTTATTGATTAAATCCATCAATCCAGGGATGTGTCCATTCTAGCAAGCATTGGGCATGAGTAAGAAACAATCCCTGGACGAGGCCTCAGCTCATTGCAAGGTGAATACAAGCACTCGCATACACTAGCGTCATTTTAGCGGCACCAAATCCCCAAATCTGCATATCTTTGGAAGGAATCCGGAGCACAGTGTGCAATACAAGCAGGAAATACCAGCAACATAACTCCCTGAGAGACAACAGTGCTATCGCTCCACCACCGTGACACCCCCATGTGTGTAATTAATCCCCCCATGTGTGTAATTAACAGTATTCATTATTTAAACGAAATTATATGTAAAATGTAACATACATACTTTAATGCATTTCATCATGAAAGTGGTTTCAAGTACAAATCAACAGATTCTAAATGTGCAGAGAGTTGAAATATCATACATGTCATGTGTTCTGTGTGGTGATCTATTGCTGCTTGCCGCTGCTGTCAGGTCCAAGAAGCTCGTAGTGATTAAAAACTGGGATGACGTTTATGATGGTCTACATTAATGATAAAGTAAACTACGAGGTTAAAGTGGACATTTCGAGATTAAAGCCGAAATTTCCACTTTAATCACAAAATACACGTTTTCACCGTGTTCTTTATTTTTTTCTCAGTGGCTCAAATACAGAGCTATACATTATGTTGCAAACAAAAAAAAAAGACGGCACAAAAGATGGTATGTGAGACATTTAAAATGTATCGTGTCATTACGATCGGAAATATGCGACGCTTGAATATAAAAGCACCACGAATGCATCGGTATGTCGGCATTTTGCTTCACCACATAGAAGCATTCATCCCGTAGGATCTGCATAGAGGCTTTCTGTCACATGTAGATAGTAAACAGAGACACTGACGTCAAATTCCGACTTTTAGCACACTGCGCCCCACAACTTTTTGCTGGTACTGCAACTCGTGCACGCGTTGCGCTAATTTCTGAGGACCTGCTCTGAGGACGCGTGAAATGAACGCTGAGAACGCGTGGCAGCCATGAAGCGGGCCCTAAGGAGAACCAAGGATACAAGTTTCTAAATTGATCTGCTAATGTAACATTTTAGCTAACATTAGCCAGTCTGCTAACTATCTAAATTACCCATTTATAAATCATCATTCAAAGTAAGTAGTCATATGGTGTTTGGTAATTTGGTGTAACAAAAGAGAATAATGCATTTATAATATTTTTACTGCCTTTCACAAAATCACCAGCAGCACTGACAATACTGTGACAGAAAAACTAGGCATTTTATCAGCATTTTTTTACATTTCAAACCAATATAACTCATTTTTTAAAGTATGGTACACTGACCTGTTTAATAGTTTATGAGCTATTGTTTTGGTGGTGGTTTGCAGCAGGTTTTGCATGTGAAGTCTGGAGGGGAGAAGCTGCTAAAACCATGTACCATAATATATTATAAGCCAATAACAATATTGGTTTTATAGATGCATTTCATTCTAGGGGCATTAATATAACCATGGAAATAAACAGTTTATTAAATGAAAATGAAAAGAAGAAAGCTGAAAACACAAAAAGTCACTCTAACTTGTCACAGAAGTCCTTCAAATTTATCTGGCAGTACAATATAAAAACTCTAATACAGAATATTGAAGAAAAAACTAAGGCTAAATTAAGATGATAATATATTTCATATTTTAACACCACCACAGAAAAAACACATGCATTCATGGGAGGATAACCAGGAAGACCACAGGCACAAATCTTGGCCCAGCACTGTCTGTGTGGAGTTCGCACCTTCTCCTTGGCATCTACAGTAATGCACTAGGCAAATGAAGGTTTGTATACATAGTAAGTTTGCACTCTGATGGATTGTGCACTTTGATGGATTGACAACATAGCCAGAATTGTTTATGCATGCCAGACTGCTGGAGGACAGGTACTGTCACCCTACAAGTCAAAAGTGGATAAAGAGATTAGAAAAGTTATGTATGTATGTTTGGCATAAGGTTTACGAGCGGTTTAAAATGCATTATTTTTTAGCCAAAAGTGTTTTAGGAGCTAATGCAACAAAAATTTTTTCTTCAAAAATATTGTGATCCAAATCAAAATATTCCCTTTCAAGTTAACAAAGACTAAGATCAGTCTGATACAATTTTTTGATCAGTCTCAAGTGGCACAGGTAACATAACAGTAAAGTGTAAAATATCCAAAAAAAAAAATAAATAAATGCCCATTTTAAAAATTAGTGGTATTTATTTGTGATCCACTACTAAATTTCAACATAAATAATGATAGAACAACAATTAAACAAAAGATAACTTCTACTTCAATTTTTTACTAACTTCACCACTTTGCATACACTCCCTTGAAGCTCGGTTGTGCATTAATACTACTCATTGATACTTTCATTGCCACAGGCATGAAAACTCCAAATAAGCTCCTTTATATAGCTCAATGGAACCCAAACTTCAAAACGAAAAAAATAGAAAGAGAGCGGAGCATTAAATACAAGAGGTTGCTGCACTAAATAGTGGCTAAAAGCAATTCAGTGAAAATGGAAGGGAGGTAAATATACAACATAAGAGCATTTTTAATCAAAATTTCCTTTACAATTTAAGTATTCAAAATTAAATTAAAAACTAAAAATCTCTCTACTCCATTTTGTGTTTCATCAGATACGGTCAGGAGAAAAGGCACATGCAGTGAGGTGTATAATCATTTTCTTACTGGTGACCAAAACAGCTACATCCATACTGCACATGGAGAGTTTTCAACAAGTGTTTCTTTATGCTCTGTTGCTTGGAGCAGTCATCAAATCAACGGCCATATTTCCCACAGCATATGAAATTAGCAATAAGCATTATTGGGTACAGAGTCAAAAGATTCTGTAAACAATACAGTAAATTGGCTTTGGCCCACATTCAACTAAAAGGGTTTAAAAAACACTAATACAAACCAACATACACAGTAAATATATACAGAGCCAGACATGACACCCAATGTACAGGCATTAAATTTACTGAATTTCAAAGTGAAGCTAATTAGGATAATTTGTATTTATTTGTAGTCTAAATTATTATTATATTAGCAACATTTACAGTTGATGTTCATTTTAAAAAATGTGTTATAAATATTGCATGACAATCTTTCAAGTAAACAAAATCATGTCATTTCAGTTTGCCTCAGCAATTGAGATTTTACTGACTCCTTTTCATATATTTCTAACATCGCTACTTTTAAGAAAACTGCTCACAATGGCATTCTCTAACAGGTTATACAATTACTGAAGTACTCAGCATTAGTACTGGAAGTCAAAAAAATGTCAAAAGACTCCTAGCAATCCATGTCATGAAAAAGATTTGTCCAAAAGCTGAATACTGGGCGTGCCCACGTACCACTCACACAAAAACAAAAACATGTCCAAGCAACTCTATCCAATGGAGAACCAGTTTACTGTTAGCCTAAAGAAATAAGAGTATAGTGCACTTTAGAACATTACAATAGAGACAAAAAATGTAAAAATATGTTAAAATAAATAAGTACTACATCAGTAACCAGTAGCAAAACATGTGCTTTGAAAGGTATATTTTGAAAGGGTGATTCTATTTCTATAGACACATTTGAAGAATAAAGAATATATATATTTATATTTCTTTTATTATATATATTATATATATA
>JANRMT010039941.1:0-10457 GCA_026402145.1 Polypterus bichir lapradei | reverse complement strand
CTTTTCTTTTTCATTGCTTCTTTAACACACTACTTCTCCGCTGCGAAGCGTGGGTATTTTGCTATACTATATAAAAGAAAAAGGTAACTTTCCTTTCTTTACATCTTTTTTCCTTTTATCCCAAACCAAAGCCTTTCTCTCTTAACACTGCAGAGGACACAAAACTAATTTTCTTTAATTGCTGGTAAGGCACATTACCAGAGGCAGAAATTTGGACTTTCACATAGAAAATGTAATTTCTATACCACAGCCGTCGTGTAGCGCCTTTCGAAAGGGATCTACTACCGAGAGATGATCCATATACATTTTAGCTGCTGTTAGTACTACTTACCTCTTCTGTTATACCGTCTTTAAAATGTAGTTTACCCGCAACCACTCCAGTAGTGCTCAATGTACCTTTACTTCTTAAAACGTTAATATTTTACTGTTTAATAACTTATAGACTACATTTTATTATTTTTCCCTTGCACTCAGTGATCAAAGCTATACACACACATATAGACACATACATATATATATATACACATATATTTATATATACCTGTGTGTATGTTTGTATGTATGTGTATATACACACACACACACACACACACACACATACATACATACATACATACACAAATTATATATATATGTGTGTGTCTGTGTATGTATGTATGTATATGTGTGTGTATATATGATGTAGATAGGTATGCATATATATGTGTATATGTAGATATGTATATAGATATGTATTTTGCTATATATATATATATATATATATATAATACACATATTCACAACAATTACATTAACAATCATGTTACGTTATTTTTAAAATTTTTCCTTTTCTTTTTCATACCTTTTTTAACACACTACTTCTCCGCTGCGAAGCGCGGGTATTCTGCTAGTACATTATATAGTTTATGCCTACATTTTGTCATCTACTACTAGAATATAAAAAACGTTTCTGTTTTAACAATGTGTTTACACAGATTACTGTAGAAATGGAACAGACATGAAATGCGTGTGTTCCAAATAACGATCTATTATTTCCACTCTAAAACTCCACTTCACTCCCAGATACTCAATCAAGGCATGAGCTGAGAGAAGCTCATGCACGTTCTAAATTGGTGGAGGGATGGAATAGCCGGCTGCTTCTAGCTTCTCTTTATCAGCACATTTAGAGGACAAAGGACACTGGCGGAGAGGTGTGAAGGGATTTAAGAAGCAATTTAAGGTGGGACGGATTTATGAGTTTTTTCGTAGGCTCTGGTAATTCTAGTGTTAAATGAAGTTTTCAACTTATATCAGGTACTGTTGCACAAATGCATAATAATTTGTAAAGGCAGATGCATGTGATTACTCAAAATATTTTTTCTTTCCTTTGTAGACTCTGCTGTTTTCGGAATCAACTTAGACTATTTTGACCAATTCATGTGTCTTTTAGATGGAGTAGCATGGAGAATAATGAAGCAGGGCAAACGCAGAATGCTTGGGATGACAACCAGGCAAAACCCTGGTTAATTCCAACAAAAAATTAAAAACGTTAAATCAGATCTTCTTCTTCTTTCGGCTGCTCCTGTTATGGGTTGCTGCAGTGAATCATGTTCTTCCATATCGTCCTGTCTTCGGCATCTTGCTCTGTCACACCTATCATCTGCATGTCCACTGTCACCACATCCATAAACCTCCTCTTAGGCCTTCCTCTTTTTCTCTTGCATGGCAGCTCTAACCTTAACATCCTTTTCCCAATATATCCAGCATCTCTCCTCTGGACATATCCAAACCAACACAATCTCGCCTCTCTGACTTTGTATCCCAACTGTCCAACCTTAGCTGACCTTCTAATGTACTCATTTCTATCCTATCCATCCTCGTCACACCCAGTGCAAATCTTAAAATCTTTAACTCTACTACCTCCAGCTCTGTCTCCTGCTTTCTAGTCAGTGCCACCGTCTCTAACCCTATAACATAGCTGGTCTCACTATCATCCTGTAGACCTTCGCTTTCACTCTGGCTGATACCCATCTGTCACAAATCACTCCTGACACTCTTCTCCACCCATTTTACCCTGCCTGCACTCTCTTTTTCACCTCTCTTTCACAATCCCCATTACTCTGAATTGTTGATCCCAAGTATTTAAACTCATCCACCTTCACCAACTCTACTCCCTGCATCCTCACCATTCCTCTGACTTCCCTCTCATTTACACACATGTATTGTGTCTTGTTCTTACTGACCTTCATTCCTCTCCACTCTAGAGCAAACGTCCAACTCTCCAGGGTCTCTAAAAGGGGGTTTTCTGGCTGGGACAATTCCCCTGAAATAGTGCTCTTTTTTAAAGGATGCACTCTTTCTCTCTCTCTCTCTCTTACTCTTTAGGCAGTCAGCTCCGAAGTGAGATGCCATGTTCTGGGATTGTCTCGTTTTTGTACTGAGCGAACTGGAAGGGGCTCAGGGGTTTCCTTGGCTTTGTTGCCCTCTAGGGGCAGATTCCCAAACCTTTGAGATAAGACTGTTAGTGACAGCACCCCCTCGGGGTGGTATCATATACCTTAGGTGAGCCTGGAAGGTGACCCACTGGTGCATATGCATGACAAGGAAAACTGGTAATGCAGTTAAGATTGGGATGGAAGTTATTGAAGATTGGAGGAAGTTGGCAGTAGTGTACTGGAATTTTATCTGAAGCAGCTGGGAACAGGATTGAAGCATCAGTACCTTGAGACAGACCAGTACACAGGAGCTTGAGTTTGTGCCAAAGGAAAGAGGGTTTCACAGAGTAACAGAAAGAAAAGTTTGACTTTATTTTAGCTTGTGCCCCAATAACTACCCATTCTTCTTATAGACTTTGAATATGGTGCTACAAAGGTTATACTCTACTGATTTTGCATTGCTGCCAAAATAAATAAAAGTTATTAACCAGGTAGAGTTTTCCTGGGTGGAACTGTCCAAGTAAGAGTGATAAGCTCATTGGATTGGATTGGATTTCTGCGGTAGTCATGGGTTGTCAAATAAAATACTAGCCACATTACCTGTCAAAGACAAGTAATAGAATACATTTAAAAATATGTGTACCTTCAGTGCTTTTCCTCTGTATTCTTGTGTACCTGAACCTCTCTTGAATGGTGTTCCTTCTGAGAAGCACAATTCCTTAAAGGCTGCTACTTAGACTGTCATTTTAAGAAGTCTTGTTTTACCTCCTGTCTGATTTTATGCCTTCTCCTCATGAGTCTCACATTCACACTTCCACTTTCGATCACATCACCAAACTAAACTGAACAGTCATACCAAAGCCAAACCAACCAATCAGACTGCTCTGAGGGACTGGACACACCCACACACACAGACCTTAGCGTTTTATAATGTAATAGATAGCATGTTTAAACATAAGGTTGATTATGGTTATAGTATTAGTGCCCATTTAAGGTAAGCAAAAGGTGACGATTTTGCAATGATGGTCAATTGCCTATTTGAAGCGAGACCCAGTCCAGCTTCTGGGGCATTGAGTGAATTTTTCATTGTTGTTCAAAAATTGATAGATAATGTTCTGGTGATATTCCTTACATTTTGTTTTCGATGACTCATATCTGCTATGCACACTCTGATGTGAGGGTCTCTCAGCCTGTCTGATGTGGTTGAGTTTTTGAATGATGGGTGTAACAGAGTGCGCAGGGTCATGTATGCACTGATCATTTATCTTGTATAAACCTTTTAGAACAGTGCAACAGTTACTGTAAAAATACAAATAATCATCCATAAGTTACAAAACAGCAATCATCTTTAATATTGTGTGCTTGCGGGACTCTGTGACATCCCTATACCTGTTGCTATTACTGCTTAATTTATTGGAACATCTAGTTAAAACGGATGAAATTAGAAGCATAAAAAAATGAGAAGATAACCTATAAGATGATAAAATGGTGGAGTGTAAGATCTGGACTGAGTAGATCACAATTAGCCACTTAACAACAACAGCAATATTAAGAAAATCTGATGAATTGAAAACAACTGAAACATTGTGTTTCTTTTTTTAATCTTCATAATGGTATAAAATGTTTGTGTGTTTCTCCTTTAGAAGGACAGAAGTTTACATTGTTATATTGTGTGCAATGAATAGCCTTGACACACACAAAAAGGTTTGGGGCAGACACCCATATATTGTTCCTGGATGCAAAAGGGTTTTTTTACAACACTCCTGTGCATTATTTCGAGTTCTCCACTAAACTGACTAGTGGAGGAAAGATGGCGGCTTTATAAGCCGAAAGGCAGAAGTGATGGCGGGAACCAGAAGTGACTTCGGTCTAGGGGCGGGGACCGGAAGTGACTTCAGACTAGGGGCCGGAACCAGAAGTGTTGTTGAATCAGGCAGGTTTTCCCATTTTTGGTCTGTAAAGATAACAGAGGTAGGTTTAGTGCACGCCGCCACCCTCTGGCCTGGTGGGTAATTACCTCCACTTGGTCTACTCAGCTCACTCCTAGTCGCATGTGTGTGACAATTGTTATCTATGAAACACGGAGAACACCTTTCTGATATCTCTCCAGACTTTACAACAACATCAAGTGATATCAAAAATGGCCTTTTTACTTTAAAATAAACTACAACACATAAGAGTGTGCTAAAAATAGAACAACCTAAAGAAATACTCCACCCAAAAATGATATTTTTTATTTCTTTCTTACGTTGGTAAAACCTACAAGGCACACATAGTCTATCTTAGTAAACTACTCGAAATGCAATTAACATATTTGCAAACTTTGTCCATCAAAAGTTTCCAATATACTTCCTCAAAAGTCAAAAGTTGATTTTTTTTATATCACATTCTGCAAAAATACTCATATGTTGAACATAATTGCTATTTCATTATCCACTGAATGCATAACAAATTGTGTTATTAACATATACTGCTTCCTGTACATATTTGAGGATGTCTTCAGAATCTAGAGTAACAAGCCAGGAATCTGACATTCAATTCAGTTCAATTCAATTTATTGTCATGAGACCTTACAGTACAATGAAATCTTTTCTCATTATTTCCTCATTACTCATTAGTCACGCATCAAGTATCAAAATAAAATCTCTTTCTGTGGAAAGAGCATTAATTAGTATATATAATTGCTATGAATATTAAAATATTTCTTAAATGCAATCATAAACCCCTCATGCTGTATATATAAAACGTCTAGACCTTAGTAAGCAATTTGTCTACTGAGCATGTAGTGCTGATAAGTATATTAAACGGCTCATTTTATGATTCATCCAAAATAAATAAAAAATAGAAATAATTTGGTAATGTGTAAGCCCCTAATTAAGTACTATGATTCCTTGGTTAAGTAATGCAGCAGAATGTAAAAAAATTATACAGAAGCAATGCCTAATAATACCATTTTTGCACTTTGTACAAATAAATATGTTCTGTGTATTTGCATTCATATACATATAAGATGAACGCGCAGTCCTCCTCATCCAAAACAATGTGAATGAGGACAAATGTACAGAAAATGTTGTGTTTATCATTATTGTCAGCACTCCTCTCTCTAAGTCAAGGTCCAGTCTTTAGATGAGGGAGTGCTGGACCTTCATGAGCAAGTTATTGAATGGGTAACCTGATTTATAGTGTCCTCAGCTTGTGACACCGTTTTAAGTTCTAGCGAAAGCCTTTACTCTGTCTTATGTCACACCAGTGCTGCCTTTTCCCGTTTCAAGCTTTTGACAGTCAGGCACCTCTTATATCAGTGTATATCTCTCTATTGTTTGAGCCTAAGGTCACAGGAGTGCTAGGACACACTGTAGGCCAGTAGGAAAGAAAAAACAATAGAGGGCAGGCCAATGTATAACAGGCGACACTTATGTAAACTCCAACCACTTACTCCTTCTGATCAATCCCCAAATCGTTTGTTTACTTATTATAAAGAAAATCCAGGTAATCTTCGTTTCTTGATGTATTATAAAGAAAATCCATGTAACAATTGAGAAAGTCTGCAAACTCTAGATAGAATGTTATCAGAATGGAGATCAGGGGCCTCATGTATAACGGCGTGCGTAGAATTCTCAGTATAACATGGCATAAGCACAAAAGCCGAAATGTGCTTATGCACAGAAAAATCCAGATGCAGGAATCTGTGCATACTCCAACTTCCACGTTCTTCCGCTACATAAATCCCGGTCAGCGTGAAAACTAACACTCGTGCACGCGCCTTATGCCCCGCCCCAACTCCTCCCAATATTACGCCTCTTTGAATATGCAAATCAATATAAATCGCCTTTAAGCTCAGCCTTCTGTGAAAAGACAATGGGAAAAACACGAGGGAAAATAGCAGAATTTCAGTGAATACCAAGTGGAGGCAAAGGAAAAACATACTATTTGTTTAATTAAACCGTGGTATAATCAACAAAAGGAAGTTGATCGAGTGACATAGCGTGTTGGAGAAACTTGAAAGCTCAGATATCAAAGTTGCCGTGAAAAGGCGAGTCGTAGCCCACCGTCTGAGTGTCATATGAAAGCTTATTAGGGTACAGACAAAAAAAAATAGGCACACAGTGGGAAAAAAGCACAAAATGTCAACTTCAGTCTTGAAATTTCCACTTTAATCATGTAGTTTATTTTGTCATTAAAGTAGAACATCATAAACGTCATCTTAAAATTGTTTAATTTACCAGTTTCTCAAATCACATCGTAATTAAAGTAGCATGTTAAATGCTTTGTTTTGTATGTGATCTTCTATGTGCTCTATGTGTGTGAATCACTACTTGCTTCTTAAACCGGCTCTCTTCCTCCAACTGGACACAGAATCCATTACATTCGTGATATTACAGCTCTCTGAATAACTAAAATACTGATATGTATGCGTGATATCATTTTCATGATGATAGGAGTTAAAGCAAGTTATTAAACATGGGTTTCACGGTGCAGTGATTGTGTATGACCTTCGATGAAATTATTTATTGCAGCACTACTCATGGGTGGCTCTAGGCAGAGAAAGAATCAGTGGCCCCTTCACCCGCCAATGTCGATATGGTATCTTACGCATGGCGGATGGCCATGTCCGTTGCGGACACTGCATAGCCGCCTCGTGCTCATGACACAAGCGTTTAACTTTTGTCGAAATTTGCCACTGCGTTTTTAGCTGTGTCGTTATTTTCTCTTTCTGTTTTATATTCACTATATATTGGCGTGGCCGCCCCTGCAGTTCTTGCTTTTCTTTCTCCAAGTAACCGATCGCCACACAATCAGCTCTGTAATAGATGTTAAGCCATCTGTAAGCTTAGAGCGCGATTCTTCAAAATGTTTAAGGAACATTGAACTATCTTCGTAGTACATGTTTAATTATTCTATCCTTCACGCCAGTCCCAGTGAACAATATGGATTATTTAAATTAAGTTAAAGTTTTACCTGTATAATATTATAAACATATTTTGCTGCATTTCATCTTAAAAATGATATCGTCATCATATGTAAATACGCGCTTTATAAAGTGGCTCAGGTTGTGCAATATTATAACTGTAGTGCAAGTTTACAGTGAGGTAATTGTACTTATAAGCAGACAGTTGCCACCAAACCGGTTCAATAATCTGTTTTCTCAGCTTCAGCTGCTAGAAAGCTCTACTGATCTGAGCACAAAATGTCTGTGATGTTCATATTTCCTGGTTCTTAAAGAACTGTCAATATTAAATTAAAAAATTTAAAATCTGTCCTATAAAGTTTTATCTTATCTGACTCTGAAATTATTAGGAACATCCTACATTGCTGCAGTTCAGTTTGCCTGTTATGATTGTCTGATGATGACGATAATTCTGTAATTCTCCCATCTAACTTATGTTGACTAGGGGACAAAATCTTCAGTTTTAGAATGGCCTTTATAAAGTTTAAATCTCATTATTCCTGCAAAAGACAAATTAAAGCTCATCTGTTTAAGAAGGTATTTGTTTTACTCCAGTATTCTTACTTTTTATTTCTTTTTTTATTCATGTCACTATGCAATGACATTTATTGCATTTTCCTGCTACCTGCATTTTTTTTACTTAATATGCTAAATATTTGCTAAAAGTGTATAAAAGGCAGTTTTTAAAAATTATAATTCAAAAATTGTGGTTAAAATGATTGAGATTCGTTATCTACATTTTTTGATATCAGAATAGTCTGTCTATGTATTGTATTTAAATTTGAAAAATGCAAATGCTCTGGTTATTCTGAAGAGATTACTCTAACTCAGATAATTAATAATATAAACTGTAAATCGCTGGGTGATTTCTTTTAACACATTTAAAGCACATTTTTCTTGATGCAAAGTGTTAACAAATTATTCAGTGCTGGGGGGGGTTATGTATTTTAGAAGAACTCCCTCTAGAAAGCATGGGTTACAAATTGCGCTTTTCAAAGGAAACAAACATACTCATGTATTCCATAGTGAGTTTGTGAGCAAAAAAATTTGTTAATGAAAATTCTTTTTTATCTTTAAAGCAATCTTCATCTTTATTTTTAAGCGAGCAGTTACATAAATCAGCAATACGGCACAATTTGTTAACAATGAAGTCAGAATGTTTAAACCAGATCAGTACAAATAAACTACGTTTTCACAACGAAATCAGAAATATATAAATTTGTACAAATGCATGACAATGTACAGTTGTGGCCAAACCTTTTGAAAATGAGACACGTATTGGTTTTCACAAAGTGACAGTGATAGCTAAGTGGATTGGGGAACAAAACATCAAAATTTGGAGTCCATGGCCAGGAAACTCCCCAGACCTTAATCCCATTGAGAACCTGTGGTCAATCCTCAAGAGGCGGGTGGACAAACAAAAACCCACAAATTCTGACAAACTCCAAGCATTGATTATGTAAGAATGGGATGCCATCAGTCAGGATTTGGCCCTGATGTTGATTGACAGCATGCCAGGGAGAATTGCAGAGGTTTTAAAAAAGAAGGGCCAGCACTGCAAATATTGACTCTTTCCATAAATTTAATGTAATTGTTAATAAAAGCCTTTGAAACATATGAAATGCTTGTAATTATACTTCAGTATACAATAGGAACATCTGAGGAAAAGATCTAAAAACATTGAAGCAGCAAACTTTGTGAAAACCGTCACTTGTGTCATTCTCGGAACATTTGGCCACGACTATACATAAGTAATACCAACAATAAATAGTAGTTTGTGTTATGAAATAATTAATGTTAATAAAGAAATACCATATAAGTGCAATCTGAAGCAGAAAAAAATAATATCATTATAAAAATACAGATGGAGATGTGGGGCACAGCGGTTATGCTCCTCCCTCACAGAAGCAGACTTCTAATGGATGAATGGATAGAAAGAGATCTGGTTTACTGAGAAAACACACATGCTCTGTGACATTCTGAGTCAGTGATAGAGAGAGGAGAACTGGAATCCAAAATGGTCTGCAGCTGACGTCTGAAGTGCCAGCAGGGGTAGGCATAAAATGCAGCCAGTTGTTATGCTTATACAGAAAATAACTGCTCCTTAAGGAATGCCTACTGTATGTATATTATGCTCCCTATCATATTTGCCAACTCTAGGTTTGATTTTCATGTAGTTGACTTTAAATCTGCTATTATATTATATTCTGTCTTCAATCAAAATGTGATAGAGTATAATTGCAATTAACATAACAATCAAAGGTAACAGAGTTATGATTTTTTTTTAAAGAATACATTTTGCCGACTGAGATAGTGATTTGCCATCTTTGAACTTCAGATATTTAAAGTTAATTGAAAACTTTTATACATCTGGACTTTTACAGTAGATTGATTTCTAAATGAAATAGACTAGTATTGAAAAAATTTCATGCAGGGAATAAACAGAGCAATGTACTGGCCTTCTTTAATCCTTACTGTGTCTCAAACTTCTCACCATTTTATTGTTAATCAGTTGAATTATCTCCAAATTATCTTCCCTTTTTATTAGACACATTATTGTTCATAATGCAACTTTGCAGCTCCGTCATTTATTAAAACATAATGGCTTTGTAATCATTATTAACTGTTTCTGATACCTTCTATTCTGTGTCTTTTTGTAGTGTCCTACTGTGGCGTTTGTTGCCCCTGCTACATTACCAAGCTACTACCACCTAAGGAAAGTGGCAGCAGAGGTTTTGGCAAACTTGGGTGTCAATGATAAAACAATTCAGTCTACTCATTAATCTGCTCAGTTGCCCATTATTGCTTCTGATATTGTATAATTCATAGGGATGTTAGAGTTGGCCTTGGTCATCAGGGGCCTCATTTATAAATCTTGCGTACAAAAAGAGGCCCGGAATGTGTATATGTAACTTACCATACAAATGTGAAATGTCTAAATTTATGGGGAACATGCATATATTTACAGCAACTCTGATCCCTGTGTGTGCAACATTTTGGAGAAATTGGGAACGGACAGCACCCTCAATCAAGTAGGGAAATTAAGCCAAACCAGGTAAATGATGACATGCATGCATTCTTATATTATCACACTA
>JANRMT010039932.1:0-17185 GCA_026402145.1 Polypterus bichir lapradei | reverse complement strand
CTGAACATCACTTCTTTCACCAAGTGCTCCTCCTCAATCACTTCCTTTCTCCTCAAAGAAAATGTACCGTCCATAAGGGCATCAACTTGCTTACAGTCCACCACTCTTTTCTTCATTTCAAAATCCAATGTACTTCTTTCTGTTTCAAGACTGTTAAAATTTTTTCCCCGTGGACAGTTAGGCAGAAAATTCACCTCTGATTTCTTAGGCTTCTTCACCATTCGAGTTGTTTCCCCCAATGATGACCTTTTCTGCCTGTTAACAGTGAGCTCTGAACATCCAGCAATGCGTAATTTCTGCCTGAAATTTCCCATTTTAAATTTCAGGCTGAATTTCCATCCATACCATCCACATGATGTCCCAGGCTCTTTCAAACATGGATGCTTCTCTACCAGGGCTTTTATAACAGCATTATATTGCTCTCCACTTGGATATGCCTTGATGGCATACATAGATTGTGCCAGCTTGTCTAGAATGTCAGTTTTCATGTCTTTTGATACATTTAAGAGGGAGCCGTTATTTAATTAAGATTCATTCCCTTGCTTGAGTTTGAGTTCAACGTCAGAGGAGAAAGTTGGAATGACAAATGTATCTGGCCACTCTCGAAGATGACTGCAAGGTGAGTCTTCTGAAGAGGTGCCTAAGCTGGCAGTGTCTAAAGATGAGTCAGAGAGATGGCAGTCAACTGAAGACAGAGGAGTGGTCTTCTGTATTATCTTCAGCATTGCCCTCCCTTCAGGCAGGTCAGATATGTTGGTTAAGTTACACAGTTCATTTTGGAAATCTGGGTCTTCAAATTGCAGGACCAAAACACGTTCCAACCTCAGCTCTTTGCGCAATATGGCGACCAGCTCATCTACTGTGTCTGGAAGGCTTTCAAGTGAAACTCTTCTAATGTCATCAGGGGCAATGATGACTCGGAACAACATGGCTTCTGAAGAAGCTGTAAAGAGAAAAGAGACAAGTTACTGTATAGATATTAACATATTCATTCAATGACACTACACACAAATCTAAAGATTAAACAAACACCACATAGTGGTTAGCTGATATTTTATTTTAAAAAAAAAAAATAAGTGAAACAGGGAGAAGATTCTTTTTTTTTTCTTTTTTGGTCATAACATGATCAAAGTTTAACAATATCAATCGCTTACTGTAACTATTGTGCAGTGTCCCAGTGGACCAGAAATGCCTTTGGAGAGATGGAATTTTTTTCCTTGGATGGTGTATGATGAAAGTGGGCTGTAGTCATTCAGGTCGTGTGGATCTACGATAATAATATCAGAGAACTTTCCTTTGCATAATTCAAAACATCTGAGGTGTTCCACATACCATGCCTTATAAGGTTCAACAATGAATGAAGCCTTCTGAAAAATACTTTAATTAGCACTTTATTTTTCCAAAGTTAGGCAGCCCACTTTTGTGGCCAAAAGACACAAACATACCCTCAGAGTACTTTGTGCTATGTAAGGATACAGCAGAGGTTAGACCAACAGACTCCACATTCTTAAATTTACTCTGAATTGCTGTTTTTGTGGAGGTCTCCAGAATATTTAGAGAAACACTTGTGAAATTCACCACCTCCAAGGCTGGCTTAAAGATACTTGGCATTTCAAGATGGTAAGCAAGGAGAAGCTGATGATGTGTGGACAGAGTGAGCAGTATGTTTCTGAAATTGTTCACATCTCTCACAACCTTTTTAAAAAAACTGTGCTTGCCTTCAAAGCGGATCGTACAAAACTCCAGTAAGGGACCAAAATAATGGTGCTTGGGCCGCAACTTTAACTCTGGAAATACCTCTTAAAGCAGATGTCTGTGGTCTGATATTTTAGTTTCAAGGTAGCACAGAGATTCATTTGTAAATTTAGAACTAGACAAAATTTCAACAATGTCTTTTAATTCCATAAGTATTCCCCATGTCTTGTTATTTAAAGGCACTAAATGACCAATCATTAGGCGGAGCTAACGCAGAAGTGTCCAGTTTTCATGGCCATTGCCCCCAATAGTTCTACTGACATTAAATGTTTTTGGTATTTTCTGAGGTCGGTTAACACTATCAGCAAATTTGTAAGGAAATGTCTGAATCACACTGTTCAAGTCATCTAATGTAAAGAACTTGCTAGAAACTAAATCATTTAAACAAAAACTTAGCTCAACTGGAACTATGCCCTCTAAGAGATCATGCAAAAAGTCTGGAGGGAATCCTTGCGATGCCTGAAAATGAGACAATCTGTTCAACACACATTCCCTCTTTACACCATCAAAACTTTTCAAACGTTCATTATGCTGTAGTTCAGATACACATTTATCAAGAGACTGTTGGGTTCTGAGGGGAAATAGTCCACTTCTTACTTCACAAGCTTGTATGTCCACCCGACTTGCTAAACAAAACATACAGAACTTGTCTGTATTGAAACTTTCCTGAAACCCAGCTAAAGAGTGTGCACCCAAGTTATCAGAGGATACATAAAGTATGGTTTCAGTAACACTTGCACCCAGTCTCTGAACAAAAACACCCTGATTTTCAAGCAGTTCAATATCTTTAATAAGAGGGCTTAAAACTCTACCATACCCAAAAGCTTTGATATCACTACTGTAACACAGGGTTGCAAGATAGATAGAGGACAGGGATGCTCTGTATTTAACAGGCAAATTAGCAAGCACCCAATAGACACTACAAATCTTGTGTTGTTTTTTTTTTTTTGAAGTACCTAAAGGGTTGCATATTTCAAAATCATCAATATAAAATCCCAAAGCAATGTGAAATTCATCTCCAGCAAGGAGTTTGTTTTCTTTCCAAATCGTACTGTCATGGAAGGATCTATAATGACCAGCTGGTGTGCTTGAAATACTTTCAGTCAGAACTTTATCAAGGACTTCATTTCGATTTAGTAACTCTGTGAGAACATTTAATACTGGCACATAAACAAAGTTTCTCTTTCTAGCAGCATCTAGGATGAACTCAACAGGTTCAATGATTGTGAAATTTTCTTTATAGAAAGTGGACCTTTTATGAGTTGTGCTTAGAGGACCACCTTTTGAAAGTGCACTTAATGGATTCGTTTTCTGAATAATCTCAGACACCAAAGTCAGTACAGAGCTATCAAGGTTACATTTATGTTGTTGCAATACATTTCTAATTGACCTATGGATAGAATCTTGAGCTAAAAGGCTAATTTGATAAAGAACTTCCACTATCTCTTGAATTGTTGACTTAGAAACATGCAGAACTGTTTGCATTCGTAAAAACAAGGAAGCAAGACTGCGCCTTATTGAGTCTTCCTTAACATCTTCGTGGAGTTCATTCTCTTCAACAACTGGTCTATCAAGATCGATTGTGGTGTGTTCAGGTTCTACAACTACACTAATATCCTCATGCCCATAACGTACAAATTCAGTTCTTAAATCCTCTATACTAGAGGCCTGATGATATCTGCTCCTGTGAGCTTTAAAAGTGTTATACACATCTGACTTAAACGAACAGTGTTTAAAGGGGCAGAACACACATTCTTTGTTTTTGGTGTGCCTTCCTAAGTGAACAAAGTACTTGGTCAAGTTGCAAGGTTCACAAAAATTGCACAAACTACACAGCAACTGTGTGTGTACTGGCTTACAGTCTAAACATCTCCCATGTTGTGACCCAAGATGTCTTTTTAAAGCAACTTGAGTTCTGAATGTACACGGACAGTCTATGAATATACATGGCAAATGACAAGACCGCCCATAATGTCCATGCTTCACTTTATAATGTCTTATTATTATAAGCTGATTTCCTGAAGAAAACGTGCAGAACTTACAGGTCCAAAACATAAGGCACCCAGTCCATCTGATCCAGTGCAATGTGACAGTATTATCACATCACTCTGAATATCGCCAGAAGTGGACTGACACAGGTGCTGTTCCACTTTGGATGAACTATCGCACTTCCATTGGAGAAACCGACATAGTTAATGTGTATCCGCACGCACTCTGAACTCCCTATCCCAAAATTGTGTAAAGTGCATAACACATCACGTTAGGTGTGTAGAGGAAGAAGAAGCCGACACGTTAGGATGCAATGCCACTAAATTGTTCAACTTCAAGCACTGACTTAGCATGGCAAGTAAGTTATTTGCCCTAAAGATATAGCGACTTCCCCGCACTGAATAGAAAACAAAATGAGACGGGAGCTGCGAGACACTAATAACGTGTAAAGGCAGAGCAGAAAACACAAGTAGCAAAGTAACATTGAATCCAGTGCACGCCAGCCGCAAAAATTATTACGAGCTGCTTATGTATAGAGCACGATACCTGGAACATCATGCTGCCTAACATTTGGCGATATAATCCATTAAATATTAATGCTGTAATTTTATGAACGATTCACTTTGCAGAAACGTATTGCTTTGACTTAATATTACATGCTTCCAGATGATTGAAAACTGTAATTTTGCTTTTTACAATTAAATACTGAAATGGTTTTATCCGTGCCTAAACTCAACTTGGGAAATCAGCTCGTTCTCTTTCCCGGTAAAATGATGCAGTGCAAAATTTAAAAATGCACACGTGCAGACACACAAAAGTTATGCAACATGTCACAATGAAAACAAGTTTCTACTTTACTGTGTATTCTTTTATGAGCCCAGCTGAAATAAATGTGTTGGCTTTTACCTAATGAATACTGAAGTAGTTCTCTGTCCCGCGACTCCATGGCGGTTTTACTGGGAAAAAAAGCGCTTGGCAGTTCTAGTGTTAATAATTATAAAGATAGCCGCATTTTTCATTTTCTTCACTATGGAATAAAAACTGAAACTGTTCCAAAAATGATAAATACGACATTCTACTTACTATTAAACCAGAATACAGAACTTACAGGTTTGACTTTGAAATAAAATGGCGCCTCCTCCTTAACCGTGAAATGTTTTTTAGCATTCCAGCTGCGCATGCGGCAACGTGATGACGCAAACGCACAATTAACGAATGCCTATTGTGGAACCAACATAAAATAATAAATTGTTTCAATTAATTAAAAAGTAATGCAAGTTTCCAAGACAAAAACACGCATTTTTAGGTCATCTTAACAGCATTGGTGATTCTAGATTGAATTGACAAATAATCAAGAGTTATAACAACAAAATGTAAAAATAATTTTTTACAGTGTAAAGGAAATAAGCTTATAGCACTCGGGGTTCCAAGGCCATCTCCCATCCACGAATATTGGCAGAGCCAGTGCGTGTTTAACTTCGGAGTTCAGATGAGAACAACCGAATCCTCACAGGTTTTGCCGTAAGCGAAACCTGCACTCCTTCATGCGTTTTAAATACTGAAGATCGGCGGAGCCCGCTTGCAATTGGGCATTCTCCCATCCACGTGTACTGGCCGAGCGCATGCGTGTTAAATTCCCGAGATCAAACGAGATCGGACACTTTCACACTGGTATGGCAGTAATCGAGAGCCGCACTACTTCTTACGGGTCAAATAATGAATCTATTGAGGGGCGCATCCAATGTAAACGATTAAGATGTGTTTCCCAGCCATACACTGAAGCCCAGGTTGTCTTCGCTTGTAAAGAAAAAAAAGCTTACAGCACTCGGTCTCCCAGGATGTCTCCCATCGAAGTACTAGCCTTGCGCATGCGTGCTTAACTTCCGAGATCAGATGAGATCGGACGCTTTCTCACTGGTAGGGCAGTAATCGAGAGCCATGCTACTTCTTGCTGGTTAAATACTGAAGATCGGGGGAGCACACTTGCAATGGAAAGCATAAAGATGCATTTCCCAGGCATACACTGGTGTCCAGGTTAACTTCGCTTGGAATGGAAAAAAAGCTTACAGCAGTTGAGGTTCCCAGGCGTTCACCCATCCACGTATACTGGCTGAGCACATGCGTGTTAAACCTAGGAGATCAGACGAGATTGGAAGCTTTCACAATGGTATGGCAGTAAGCGAGAGCCACACTTCTTCTTCCTGTTTTAATATTTAAGATCGGTTTGCGCTTCCAATTGAAAGGATAAAGATGCAGTTCCAAGCCATACACTGAAGCCCAGGTTGACTTCGCTTGTAAAGGAAAAAAAGCTTACAGACTCGGTCTCCCAGGCTGTCTCCCTTCGAAGTACTGGCAGAGCGCATGCGTGCTTAACTTCCGACATCAGTTGAGATCGGACGCGTTCACACTGGTTTGGCAGTAATCGATAGCCATGCTACTTCTTGCTGGTTAAACACTGAAGATCGGTGAAGCCTGTTTGCAATGGAAAGCATAAAGATGCATTTCCCAGCCATACACTGGCGCCCAGGTTGACTTCGCTTGTAAAGGAAAAAAAGCTTACAGCACTCGGTCTCCCAGGCTGTCTCAACATCGAAGTAATGGCAGTGCGCATGCGTGCTTAACTTCTGAGATCAGATGAGTTCTGACGTAGGGATGGGCGGAGTGAAGCCTCATGAAGCATCAAAACGTTTGAAGCAATTGTGTCGGAAATCGTATCGAAGCTTCGAAGCATTTGACACTCACCTCTCTAGTGACCTCTCCTGGCCATTTTCATTAACATTACACAAACTCATGATCCACTTCAATGACGTCTGTTATAACTCTTACTGCTTTTATTTTTTCGCTGCTACAGACTAACAACGAAGAGAAGGGTTCGTCAGCAACTTCTAGTGTCTGATGTGTAAAAATATAAATATTTATATAACTAACGCCGACAAGCAGAATGCACTATACGATAGCAAGAGTTAAACAAAATAAGACGCCTCACGCATGGATTCCCGGCTCTTTCAATTAGTATTTACTTTTGCACTGTATCATTATAATCGCTCCTGTTATTAGTATTAGAATTAACCTTCATCTTTTCTTGAGATAACATTTAATAGCCTTAAATGTTTTCTTTGGTTTGACTTAATTAAAATGGAGTAGACGGAAAATAAAGGTTTATCCCTGTACTTTGCCATGATATAGGTAAGCACATTTGAGAAAGAAAAATGTAAAATCCTTAAATCAGTTGTTATTATTCGATCAAGTATTGAAATATTTCATTTATTAATACTTTACAATATTTTGTGGAGCACGAAAGTAAAGAATTAGCTACAAAAAAATGTTGCCGTCAATGGCTCAACTAACTAAGGTGGTTGTTTTTCAAATTCTGAGTGTAGTGCTATCCCGCGTTCGATCCGACTTAAAGACTCATCAAAATTAACAATGATAAAAAAAATTATCAGAATTGAAATCTTTATAACCAATTTGAACTAAATAATTTTGAGAGATACTGTGGAAGGATCGCATAAGAGATCTCTTCGGGAATCACCAAAATCGCCATCAAAATGCGATGCCTAATTGCGGATGGCAGCTCACGTATTTACATTAATCCATTTCTATTCATTACCATTTGACGTCCATGAACCCCTCCATTGAATAAGGCAGTGGTTCTCAACCTGTAGGGCGCGAAGTAACAAAAAGGGGGGCGCGAAGATGTGAAAAAAAGAAAACATCTGTGGGAACCAAAACAAATTAACTTAAACTACATTCTGATAATAGAACAATAAATACTGTATAGAGTTAGATAAATGTCGATAAAAGTTAAGTAGGTATAATCAAATATGCATCTACATTTCAAAAAATGTTGGGGGGGGGGGGGCGCGATTAAAACTGTTATGAAAACTCGGGTCGCAAATACTTAAAGGTTGAGAAACGCTGGAATAAGGTGATAACAAACCCACTGTGGTAGATCAGGTTGAATTTGCTCTGCTGCACCAAACATTCAAAGGTGTCAATCCGGAGCACATCAGAGAGGCTGAGAGACACGGCGCAGATCAGTCACCGGCACACAGACACACACGGGACACTCCAATGTGAGCAGTGCACATATCAAGGTCGGCATTAAAGATTGAGTGCTGAGGCAACAAAAAGCAGCGGGATAAACACATCTGGACCTGCTGTTGAAAAAACATTTGTTTTTAACAGCAGCATCCCTTCCTCGTGAACACATCTTCAAGGTCCGGACAGGTGATCAGTAAAAAGTTTTTTAGTCACAGCACAGTGCAATAATAAAACATTTCCTTAAACATATAGTTGTCCAGTTTGTATCATTCCTAAGCAATCTTCCAGTAATAGAGGCACAATACCAGTTACTAACACATTAACACTCAAAGTAAGAACACATTCCACCTTATCAATTTAATATTTAAAAATTTAAACCGCTAAACCCGCCATCAACAACTACAAAAACAGATGAAATCGTTACTCAAATATTTTTTTTGTTATAGACATAAAACAAGATGCACGTTTCCATTTGATATATCTTTACTAGTGTTCTTGCCATGCTCGCTTCCGGTCCACGCTGGAATTTGCTGTTTAATAAAAAAAAAAAAAATCAGACTCTTTTGGGTCATAATTCACAGGGGGTGGACGTGGGACCCGAACCCACCTAT
Source organism: Polypterus bichir lapradei (assembly GCA_026402145.1). Classification (NCBI taxonomy): domain Eukaryota; kingdom Metazoa; phylum Chordata; class Cladistia; order Polypteriformes; family Polypteridae; genus Polypterus; species Polypterus bichir. The sequence goes on along the minus strand of JANRMT010039932.1, from coordinate 8,786 downwards.
GCTTTATTAAGAAGCGGTAACGCTACCACTGCACCACTACTATTTTCAGGAAGATGGTATATAATGTATGTTTTTTAATGTATACATGTATGTATGTACTGAAGGCGACAACAATTATATATAGATGCATACTATATGACATACCTTCAGTGTTGCATGAAAACGTTGCATGAGGCGAAGAATGGATATTTATGAGAGTATTATAGTGGATTGCTGTGATTTCCTTTGTCTGATACAGAGTGTCAAAGATATATTGTCATATATTAACTTTATATATATATATATATATATATATATATATGAAAAGATTAGGTAAATCGTTCAACCTTTTCATGGAACACTTAATTTTGTTCAAAACCGTACGTCATATAGTATACATCTATAAATATAATTTTTTCGTCTTCATTAGGAAAATACAACAATGATACTTTCGTATCAATTAAACCATTTTAACGTGCATATGTCAAACAACATATTTCATCCGCCGCAGTAAGAACAGTAGTGGTAGTTCAGTTGTGCAGAGCTCGTTAATTATCCGGATTAGTTGGTTCAGTGGTGTTGTCGCTCAGGTTCGCGTCGCTGATCCTCCTCTTGTGAAAGTTTTTTTTCGATTCCTCCATTTAACAAGTTTGGACGGATAGCGAGCGAATTGAGCTATCCAGGGAAGGTTGGGCCACCGTAGTCGGGCAGGGGGCACTCGCCCCTAATTATATTGTGTATGTAAAGAGTTTCACTGTAAAACATAATAAACTTCATAGTTGTGTGTTTGGAGACGCTGGTGTCGTACTGAATTTGTATTGTAGAAAAACAAACTACTGTCCAGCATACGTCTTTTCGTGTCTGATCGCTATACGGCACTTCCAAATTGGCACAATTCGCTATAAACAGTTTCAGCCAACCAGCGCCTTCTAAACATGCAGAACGACAGTTTGAACCTTTATTGTAGCGGCGCAGCATCTTCGTTTCAGTCAGTCATTGTCCTGTTAGACTATTTACTGTTAAGTGCTGCTTGAGCTACCATTTATAGTACAACAGGTGGCATACGTAGTTCTTAAATCGATATTGAAATGCACACACAAGTCTCCTAAATTATTTATTGAAATACCTACATTTACAGTGTCCGTTTTAGGAAGTTGTAGTTTTTACTTGTTCCCATTATTAGGTATTATAATTTCTCAGTGTCACATATTATTCGTTACTACTCGCGAGTCCCGCTTCATTGAGATTCTGTTTTATATTCTGTATAAGCAAACTTTTTAAACTTTTGATTAAATTGACTATAGCAGACTTGTCATCTTCTTAAAATGGCTTTATTGATTTGATATTGACAATTAATCATCAGGCCAAACATCAAGGAGGATTTGAGTTTGCATGGACTGCGCTGTTTCTTTTTTTTCGTGACATCGTGTCAGTAGAGAGTGCGTCACGTTAACAATGTATTCTGTCCTAAATGACAGCACACACGCTTTTTTATATTTCCTAAAGGCCAATCTGTCTCAATTTCCTCATTAATATATTTTGACAGTGTATTTTAGTGAGAATGATTATAAACATATTACCTATGTTCATTTCCCATGTAGATATGCAACGTTTGGTGAGTATGAATAAAAAGTAACAACACATATAATAGTTATGTTGCATTGTTTATGATTAACAAAATTCATCGTTTATCGGAAATGTTCTACTTATACAGTCGATTTATTCCACCTCTGAAGGTGTACATTGTCGGTATTCTCCATTGCATTTGCCCCCGAGTGTAACGTGTGCCAGTGTAACCGAGGGATGGCAGACGAGCTCACGTAATGGGTGACAAGGCACATTCTCATCCTGATGCCCAGGCTCTTGTCATAAATATTCCCATCTTGTGCTTTGTCTCGTTCCTGCAAGTTTACTATTATTATTGGACATGTAGAGGATATGTGTTTTATTTTATGTCTATGAAAGGAAGGACGGTAAAGCCTTGAATGAAACTGAGTATTGATGCTTTGGGTAACAAGACAGGTTAAGGAGCAGGGAACATTGAATGTGACAGTGACTGCGGGGGATTGTGTAACTGGAAGATGGTTTAAGAATACAGAAACGACAAAATCTTAGTGTTTGAGTAATTCTATTTACGTCAATTATTTACTCTGTTGTGCTGCACTTCGGAAGAATACTTATTTACCCCCGCGCGAGGCCTTTGATAAGATGAATTCACAAGTAAAGGATGTTGCTGACAAAGTCAGATGCTTTTTTGAAAGTTTGGCTCTAGATGTGCTTATCCAGCTGCTCTCTTTTACAAGACCTGTAGATGTGACTCCGGAAAATGCTCTGAGTGTTTGGAAAACAGTCTATGGCAGGACAGGACAAAGAAATTCTACTCCGTGCACTTTCAAAATAGGTGATCATGTCCAAGTTTCAAAATTAAAAGGTGTATTCGAAAAAGGGTATGAGCAGTCGTTTACAGATGAAATATTTATTATCGTGAACTGTTTTAAATGGATCAAACCTGTCTATAAACTAAAAAATTACGCAGGTGATGAAATTCAAGGGACGTTTTATGCAGAAGAGTTACAAAAAATAAACCCCGATGCTAACCAGGTGTACCGCATCCAGAAAATTGTAGCCACTCGTGGGCGTGGTAGAAACAAGCATGTATTGGTAAAATGGCTTGGCTGGGACAAGAAATTTAATAGTTGGGTCAAGGCTTCAGAAGTGAAAGACATAAGGAGTTGAGAAAGCAAGAAAAAAAAAATGTCTACAGTCAGAAATGGATTTTATTTGACACTGCCGAGTAATTCATTGGCCAGGACTTTTCCCAACAACACGATAGCATCATTCACCGTTCAGCTAGCCAAGACAATAGAATTGTCCAGAGACTGGGAAGTGGCATTGGTGGAACTGACTTACCCAAAAATGTTCAATTCCATCACTCAGCCAACACAATTTACACTAATGAATGAGGAAACAAGATCAACAAAATGGACATACACTTTAAACAAAGGTTATTTCAGGAATATAGAAGCATTGTTGTCGGAAATGAATCATGTCATTAATACCAACCCGTCATCACCTAAGCCAATACTTAAATACAATCCTGCCAGTAGAACCATTCGCCTGATGGGTGATAAAAGCATTTTGCTCCAAGTGTCCGGGGAGCTGGCTTACATTCTTGGGTTTGATCATGATAAGCCGTCTTACAAGTCACCTAACTCGGCTGATATCACAGGTGGTTTTTCCACCATGTTCGTGTATACAGATATTATCGAACCACAACTTGTTGGAGATACGCATGCGCCAATACTGAGATGTGTAAACATAAAAGGTGAAGACGGTGCAAATGTCACCATATTTTTTGAAAAGCCACACTACATACCTCTAGCCGTGCAAAGCTTCAATACTATAAGGATTGAAATTAAGTCGGACAAGAATAAACCAGTTCGTTCCAGTATGGTAAAGTAATAATCAAGTTGCATTTTCGTCCAGCAAGATCTATCAATTTTTAAACATGCTTGTAACAAAAAACTATGGAGATCCACGCACCTACGCATCATATTACAAGACACAAGCTGGCAATGGTCTACCAGGGTTTCATGGTCTCCCGGTCCAGTACGGTGGTGGTATTGGTGGTATTTTTAAAGCTCTCTTCAGAAAAGAAGTGCCTCTGTTTAGGCATGGGCTAGAAATTGCTAAACCTCATGTCAAGTCTGCAGTTAAAAGCATTGATAATGATGTCATGAGTCACGTGGCAGGTGCTGTAATGAATAAAGTTGCAACACCCCAACAAGAAGGTTCTGGCATGATTGTTATAAAGAGAGGTGTCAAAAGAAAAAGACACACATCCCATCTAGCACTGCTCGGGCCACCTGCACGGCCCAGGAAGAGAGCAAAGAGAAAAAAAGCTTTACACTCTGCCAAAAGAAAAAGAAAGTCAACCAAGAGAAGATCCAGAACTAAGCAAAATTCTGGTGATATATTCTAAACATGGCTTTTGTACACTGTGCGTCAGATGAATGTGCAAAATCAGAACTGGACGTATTTCAGCTGTCACCAACACAAACCAGCATTGAAAAAAGCTACTATGTTGAAGTGCCGCCTCTCACAGCATTGTCAGAAAGTGCTCCACTTGAGTTTTCGATTGCCGGAAATGATCAATACCTGGACCTCAACAACACACTCCTATACTTAAGCTGTAAAATACAAAAAAATGATGGAACAACTCTGGCCCCCGATTCACATGTTGCCCTTGTAAACTACCCGATTGCTTCTTTGTTCAGTCAGGTGGACATCACCGTCGGGGACAGACTGATTAGCCAGAGCAATAACTGTTACCCATATCGAGTTTTTATCGAAACCGTACTAAATTACGGAGACGAGACCCTGAAAACACAATTTTCAGCTGGACTGTTCTATAAAGACACACCCGGTCACCACGAAGTCACAGCTCTGGATGGCCCAAATTTGGGATTCAATAATAGGGCTGCTTACTCGTCCAGAAGCCTCAGGGTTGATTCATTAGGTCACATCCATGCAGACCTTTTCTTTCAAAAGAAATTATTTATTAATGGGGTTGATGTGAAAATAAAGTTGGTACGGAATAAGGATGACTTTTGTCTGATGAGCAATGCTGATCAATTTAAGGTCACCATATTATCAGCATCATTGTTTGTTAAAAGAGTTCAAGTCAACCCTGGAGTCAGACTGGGTCATGCAGAGGCCTTGATGACCAGCAACGCAAAATACCCAATCGATCGGGTTCAGATAAAAGTGTTCAGCATACCTACTGGTAAGTCGTGTCTGCAACCAGGAAAACCTGTTTCTGGGACAGCTGCCAAAATTGTTTGTTTTGGGGTTTGTTGACAATGCAGATTTCAGTGGCAACTTTACACACAACCCCCTTTAATTTTAATCATAACAACATCAACTTCATGGCTCTTTACCTGGATGGAGAGCAGATACCCAGCAAGCCTCTGCAGCCTGATTTTGCAAATGGTCACTGTGTCATAGAATATTTTCAACTGGTGGAAACCGCAGACAAGAGGATGAAAGATAAGGCACTGTTAGTCGATCGTGAAGAGTTTGCTAAAGACTATTCACTTTATGCATTCAACCTAAGCCCTGATATGGAATCAACAGGACACTATTCACTCATCAAAACAGGCAACCTCAGGACTGAAATAAGATTTGCCGAACCGCTGCAAGATACAGTGAATATGATTGTGTATGCGGTTATTGATAACATCATTGAAATTAACATGCATCGGCAAGTTATTTATGACTACAGTTAAGCCGTAGACATGTTCAGACATGAAGCCTCTGGACACCGAGCAGCTCAGGACCACCCTTGCATCTGGGCCACTGACAGGAGATGTTCATCTAAATGACCAGATGGTTGTTAGATATTTTCATCAAATAAAAATGGGACAAACTGAAAATATGAAACTGGACATGTTTACCCAGAAATCAGAAATAAGTCAGTCATGTGTTTGCTTTTGCTGAATTATATATGCAGAAAAAAAAAAAGTTACAATTATGTGTATTCCCTTTGTTTGAAAATAAAATAAAATAAATGAGCTATTAACCAACATAAAAATGTCTGTGGTTATTATAGTGAATAATCCAATAATCAGACAGATAAAAATTAAAAGGGTTTGTATGTTAATATTTTATTTATTATTTATTTTTTTTAAATGTTCACACAGTAATAACACACGCTGTAAAAGTATTTTCACAGAATTAACAGAGTCATGATACAAGCAAACAAAAGAAATGATCTAAATGAAAATACTAATAATAGTCATAATACATAATAATAAAACACTTCACGTTAAAGAAGTTGTTTCCTTAATTTTCTAATCATTAATACAGTGATATAAAAGTATTTTCAGAGTTTTGACACAATTAAACAAAATGATCTAAAATTAAAATACTAATAATGGTCATAATACACAATAATAAACAGCCAAATTAAAACACTATTTTCTACATTTTATTTTTAAAATACTTGTATTCATACTGTTAGCCATCTGTTTTTTTTTAAATATTTGAACGTTTCTAAAGACTGGCCTTTTTCTCATCTGTCTAGATAATCTGGGTGTTTCAGATGCATAGCCAGAGGCCCGGTCGAGCGTGGATGGAAAATCACGTGATGCAGTCGGACCAAGCTGTTTACTAGCTGATTGAATCGGCTTTGTATCACTTTTAATCTCTTGAAATAAAGCCCGAACGCCCATGTTCGGAAAAATGGACCCGGGCACGTTAATTTCGGCCATAGCGTTAAAGAATAAATCCCAACCTTTTGGTTTTCCACTCTTGTTTAATGTACGTGTTTGAGTAGTGAACTTGATCAGATCAACCATATTTGTGCCAATAACAGGTGTGCCTTTATATAAAAATTCCCCTCTTTCATTCCAGGACGTTGTGGACGGGTTTTGTGTCATTTTCCGAATTAGCATTTCCGTATTTTTCCGTTGTCTCTGAGAGACGGATTCCAAAACGTCTCTTATGACAATATCACCTGTGTCATTGTTTGGGTGCAACGATGTGGTCTGGGATGGCGCTTCAGTTTCTGGTAGAAAAAGAGTCAATTTAGACTTCTGTGATTCCCGTTGTCTCAATAGACTCAGATAACGCTGCAAAGTATGAAAATACAGTTCCACTTTTTCATGCGGTGATAGGGCGCTATTTTGTAAAATACTCCTCATTTCATGGTCAAGAGTTTGCATAGTATTTTTTGTCATATCTGTTTCTCCACCGACAGGTGTTTGGACTTGCCCCAGTTGCTGTTCTGGTACAAGATACATTTTTTCAGTGTGCTCCATTTACCGATTCGAAATTAGACCGGTGACTAAAGGGATTGCTATGCCGAGTAGTTGACCGATAAATCCACCAGACTGATTTATAATACGTTTCTTTCGTTTAATAGTAACTTTTTTATTGCTCAGATTTTTTATAATAATGCGTTTCTTTTTAAGAATGCCAATCTGTCTGGAATTTAAAGGTAAGCTACCCTTAATTGCATTGAGTGCAATTTCACAAATAGCCAGAATTAAATCGCCAGAAGCTGCACACAAAATGGACTTTCTCTGTTTTGGTTTTGCCTTTATAAGCAATCGCATGAGCTGTAAATTTCGTTTAATCCTGGACGACATGTTGATCAGGATGACGTCTTTTACCAAATGACACCGGGGCCCCTAAAATCACATTTTTTTATCCTTGGGCTTTTTAAACACATAAGCTACTGGGCGCTGCGATGGGTATGTGGATGCTCTGAGACGAAAGTCATCTGGAGTGTTAGTATTTAAATCTACCAGTAGAAACCCAAAGGCTGACTTGGTGGCATCCTCATAATTTTCGAGAAAGTAGCGTCACCTTGTAGGGTACATCTGACGGGCCAATATTGATATTTGTTGTCTGTCTCTCGGATTCTTAAACAAAACAATGTATTTTGCATTTAAGGTAATTGTTCGGTTCTGCTTTCCCTGGCAAAAAAGGTTCTGAACAATATAGATTACGCTCAGATTTCTATGATGAACAAACTTTGTGAATGCCAATTCCCACTCAATACTTTTACAGGCAGATTGCATGAGATCAGCCACGACAACTAAGTTTATTTTATCATGGGGCAACAATGCATCATCATTTAGGGAGTCAGGGAGACCTTCTATAAATTTTATATATCTGAATTTTTTCATCAATTCTGCATAGAGAGGTTGCCAAAAGGAATAACAATACAGGATATTTTGTGGTTGGTGAGACATAATTTTAGTCCCCGATTCTAGTAATGTTTTCACAAAAAAAGATTTTCCACAGTTACTCGGCCCACTTAAGATACAGGAAAATGGGTGTTATAAACGAACGTCCATTACTAATTATGTATTTATCTCAGAATCAATAGCCAAAAGGTAATGAGGTGAAATTTTTTGTTAATACGCGCTTGTCATATACAACTTTTTGTGTTTTTTTTTTATTTTTCTGGTTTCTATATGCCAGCTGTGTTTTACCCTGACAATACCAAAATCTTCAACTTTGATATTTTTATGTTCTGAAGACAGTTTTTTTATTTTCTACATAGTCAAATAGCAGTTCTTTTAAGCTTTTAACATTTCATTTTATACCTTTAACTTTTAGACAGGTTTCACCGTTGGATAGCTTATAACCATAACTTTTCGGACCAGTGCTTATAAATTCAGTGATGTATTCATTCGTTGGTACCTCGCTCGTCAAGTTCCCTATATAGCATCCATTTTCTGGGTCCCACTCGTTTGCTCTGGAAATATAAAGAACTGAATCCATGTCATAGTATAGTATTCTTTCGTTCAGTTTGTTTAAAAGATTATACAACTCTAAACTTGCATAAGCTGTAGTAAAACTAGCAATAATTATGTTTACATTGGCCGGTGTGCTGTAATGATCTTTATCGTATGTCCAAGTCACACAGGCACATTCATCATCAATTAAATCACAAGTAGATACCTCATAATTTGGGGCAAACAATATTTCAAACAGTTGTTCTGGATCCGTAACTAAAGATGTATGTGGCAAATTAGGTCTTTGTGCAAACTTACCCCATAAGGAATTTAAAAAAAGTTTTGTAATTTGTCTTCTGGCCGGATTTTTTTTAATTAGGTGCTCACTTAATTGTACACCTTCCTTTTCATAAAACATGGATACATACTGTTTACACTGTTCTGTGTTTAGGAAGCTCTCAGGATAACCCGAAGATTCTTGCTTAGCTTTTAAATGGGCATTAATATACTCTGAGAAAAGTTCAGTAGAGCTTTGTTCAAAATGCCATATCTCATATA
>JANRMT010039881.1:0-10992 GCA_026402145.1 Polypterus bichir lapradei | reverse complement strand
TCCGGAAAGTATTCACAGCGCATCACTTTTTCCACATTTTGTTATGTTACAGCCTTATTCCAAAATGGATTAAATTCATTTCTTTCCTCAGAATTCTACACACAACACCCCATAATGACAACGTGAAAAAAGTTTACTTGAGATTTTTGCAAATTTATTAAAAATAAAAAAACTGAGAAATCACATGTACATAAGTATTCACAGCCTTTGCCATGAAGCTCCAAATTGAGCTCAGGTGCCTCCTGTTTCCCCTGATCATCCTTGAGATGTTTCTGCAGCTTCATTGGAGTCCACGTGTGGTAAATTCAGTTGATTGGACATGATTTGGAAAGGCACACACCTGTCTATAGAAGGTCCCACAGTTGACAGTTCATGTCAGAGCACAAACCAAGCATGAAGTCAAAGGAATTGTCTGTAGACCTCCAGGACAGGATTGTCTCGAAGCACAAATCTGGGGAAGGTTACAGAAAAATTTCTGCTGCTTTGAAGGTCCCAATGAGCACAGTGGCCTCCATCATCCGTAAGTGGAAGAAGTTTGAAACCACCAGGACTCTTCCTAGAGCTGGCCGGCCATCTAAACTGAGCGATCAGGGGAGAAGGGCCTTAGTCAGGGAGGTGACCAAGAACCCGATGGTCACTCTGCTCTGTCAGAGCTCCAGAGGTCCTCTGTGGAGAAAGGAGAAACTTCCAGAAGGACAACCATCTCTGCAGCAATCCACCAATCAGGCCTGTGTGGTAGAGTGGCCAGACGGAAGTCACTCCTTAGTAAAAGGCACATGGCAGCCTGCCTGGAGTTTGCCAAAAGCCACCTGAAGGACTCTCAGACCATGAGAAACAAAATTCTCTGGTCTGATGAGACAAAGATTGAACTCTTTGGTGTGAATGCCAGGCGTCACGTATGGAGGAAACCAGGCACCGCTCATCACCAGGCCAATACCATCCCTACAGTGAAGCATGGTGGTGGCAGCATCATGCTGTGGGGATGGAACTGGGAGACTAGTCAGGATAAAGGGAAAGATGACTGCAGCAATGTACAGAGACATCCTGGATGAAAACCTGTTCCAGAGCGCTCTTGACCTCAGACTGGGGCGACGGTTCATCTTTCAGCAGGACAGCGACCCTAAGCACACAGCCAAGATATCAAAGGAGTGGCTTCAGGACAACTCTGTGAATGTCCTTGAGTGGCCCAGACTTGAATCCGATTGAACATCTCTGGAGAGATCTTAACATGGCTGTGCACCGACGCTTCCCATCCAACCTGATGGAGCTTGAAAGGTGCTGCCAAGAGGAATGGGCGAAACTGGCCAAGGATAGGTGTGCCAAGCTTGTGGCATCATATTCAAAAAGACTTGAGGCTGGAATTGCTGCCAAAGGTGCATCGACAAAGTATTGAGCAAAGGCTGTGAATACTTATGTACATGTCACTTTTCAGTTTTTTTATTTTTAATAAATTTGCAAAAACCTCAAGTAAACTTTTTTCACGTTGTCATTATGGGGTGTTGTGTGTAGAATTCTGAGGAAAAAAAATGAATTGAATCCATTTTGGAATAAGGCTGTAACATAAGAAAATGTGGAAAAAGTGATGCGCTGTGAATACTTTCCAGATGCACTGTATATGTACATGGGAAGCTCTGCACTCTACTTGTGACTTTACGCTGTAGGAAGTAAGTAAATAAATAAAGGTAAATAGGTAAATAACATTCGATCTGGCTCTTATATACAAAGTACAGCGATGGCAGCTTCCACCTGCAGCTACAGACTCTTCAGTATGCAAGCGATTCTACACGCTAGTGTTCAGATCTGGACGGTGTATGTGCCCCAAAAAAAGTCTAACCGCATTCTCAAACCATTGCTTGCATACTAAAGTGTCAGCAGGCACTTTTCGTGGCAGTAGATGTATTTTTTGAGCATACCCTCTGCACTCAACTTGTGACTTTACGTTGTAGGAAGTAAGTAAACAACTCAAGGATAAATAGCATTCGATCTGGCTCTTATGCAAGTAACATGTAAATGTTAATGTTTTGGGCACATGTACCGTCCTTTGTATGTAAGAGCCAGATCGAATGTTATTTATCCTTGAGTTGTTTACTTACTTCCTACAACGTAAAGTCAGTAGAGTGCAGAGCAGCCAAACAATAATAAGACACAAAACAGGTCACCACGTGACCAGCTCACCTGAAAATAAAGAAAGGCAAAGGCCTCGGTCATGTTGGTCTGCTCAGGTCACCAAAACATCTTGACGGTGGTCTTAGAAAAAACAGAAAATCAACAGTCTGCTTTGGCAGAATGAGAGTAGCAGCAAGGCCTGATATTCAATACGACTTTAATTAACAGCAAGAAACGGCTTCTCATTAAGAAACTACTTGTTGTGAAATTGGTTGGAGTTTGAACTCCCAGTTTAGCTGGTCATCTGTTGGCTCGTTTCACATCTCATTTCTGTTTGGCTGCCACTTAATGAAAAAACAAATCATTTCAGAGGACTGAATCCTTAAGAACGGGGCTATTAAAATGAAGGGAAAAGGAGTTAATTAGCAGTGAAAACTGGTAACTGATTAAAAAAAGGGTTAGAATGAAAAGCTGCAGCCACTGCAGCCCTCCAGGACCAGAGTTGGACACCCCTGTCCTACATGTAATACTTTATATTTACCTACATTACAATCTCTATATATAATCTTCATTTGGATCTTGATCTTTGTTTGTCCGCGAATGAATTAGAAGAAGCAGCACTAGATGGCAGTAGAGAGACAGCTAAAACATAGGCATTGCATTAAGAATCTCCTCCAGGCTTATACTACTGAAGACTGCAGTACTCCAGTCACACCTCAAAACACAGACATTCAAACTAAACAAATTGTTGTGCTTTAAATTAACTAAAGAGATCTTCATTTAGATCTTGATCTTTGTTTGTCCGCGAATTCCACGCATGCGTAGACCACCTTCCAGTTTAGTACGTTATTACTCACGGATGTCAACAATGTGCCGGAATAACGAAAGGGCTGGTGGACAGTGTTACACTGGTTAGCTCCTGAGGCCTGGTTAGAGAATAAGATTGCCGAAGATAAAAGGTACATGCCTACGTAACATATGAATGAAAGACAGACAGTGGGTAAAAAATGAATGACAACATAACAGCACGTTCCGGAAATTATTATTGTTACGTTGTAGCCGGCGAGTGCTGCACGTCTCACAGTTGTACCGTGGCTTGCTCACATGTCAGTGAAGTGATCCCTATTTATGCTTTAAAGAGCCTGGATACCTATGTTTCCCCCTTTTATAACCATTGCTCCGTGTATATTGCCTTACTCTTTGGATTGCCACAAAGCAACCTGCAAGATTGGAGAAAGGTTGAGAAGACATCGTGAAAGGAAACGATAGCGTCGTGAAAATGAGACGGACTGTGAATGGACAGAAGCAGAAATGCTCTTACACCACCACATAATTACTATTCGGACAGTGACTCCGAGTAGGCCGTTCCTATCGAATCAATGTCCAAGGGTTTTCTTTTGTAATTTTGTTTCCCTTATAAAAAATCACAATGCTGTGCGACGAAGGGCCCAGTTCACGACTGGCAGCCGCGTTTAAACAGGGAGCCCTTCACTGACAACTAACACGCGCAATGTAGTTGGGCGCACATGGCTAGTAATTATAATAATCATTTACCTTCATATTGCACTTTTCTCACTACTCAAAGTGCTCTCCACGCAGGGAAGACCCAGGAAGCAAACCCTCAATCTCCTTACTGTAAAGCAGCAGCATTACCACCGCACCACCTGCGTGGAAATAAAACATCATCTGCCACAAATCTGCCCAAGCCTGTATGCTGTCCAAGTCCCTCTGTTAACAGACTAGCTAATTCTACATTAGTTTGCCATCATCTGTAAACTTACCCATTTTATCGATTATATTCTTGTCCAGATCGTTTATGTATGTTAAAAAGAGCAGCGGCCCCGGCACTGACCCCTGCTGGACACCACCTTTAACATCTCCAGTTCCCCTCATCATAACCCTTTGCTTTCTGTGTCTTAGCCAATTTTGTAGTGGTGGCACTCTGAGGTGCGCAGACCTGGGACCGGCCAGATCTTTGTAGGTGGGTACACCTTTTATTGGTCTGGTTGCTTTGATGGCCATCACACTCAGGCAGTAGCTGTTGCTGTGGTAGATCAGCTCCTTCCAATGGTGTCCAGTATCACTCCTTTCAACGAGTGTATCACAAGGCTCAGATTATGGGTGCCTTGTCTGTTGTCTCAGTGTATGCTCTGACTGCAGTGAGGGAGACATTTTATTTGCAGCTTCATTTGGTGGTGGATGGGTACCTGGAAGTGACACTCCTCTGGTCATGGGCGACTTCAATGCGTCCACTGGCACTGACATGGCTGACTATGAGAATTGTGTCGGTGCTAATGGGTTAGGCGATTGTGGTGAAAGTGGCTCAAAGTTCCTTGACTTTGCAAAAGATCAGGGGCTGTGGATCACTGGATTCTGGTTTCAGTGCCATGAGCCGTATCGTTGGACTTGGTACTCCAATATTGGTGGTGCAGTGAAGATCGATCGATCGATCACATCCTCGTAGGCAGACCGTGGAGGCTCCTACAGAACTGTACCGACTGTACTTGTTGCTGCTACTCTGAAGATCCAGCAGGCTACCACCTACTAGGTGAATGAGGCTGGACCTGCCCAAACTCCAAGATCAGGCTGTTTCTAACAAGTTTGCACGCAGTTTGTGTGAGGAACTTGCAGACTTGGGTGTGACTGCTGACCTTAATGTGATGTGCGAGACCTTCTGTGGCAAGACCCTGAAGGTTGCTGAGGGTTGTGCTGGTGTTGCCAGAAGGAAGCATTTCATCTTACAGGGCACCCTGGATATCATGTAGAGGAGTCACAGCGCACAGCACAATGGCAACTCCGGTCTGTACTGGGAACTGAGAAGGATGGCTGCAAAGGATCAGAGGGCAGATAAGGAGGTGTTTGTTAAGAGGAATCTGTGAGCAACTGACCCACCATCTGTGGTCTAGTGACCCACATCCTGCTTAAAGAAGAACTAAAGCATTACACACATCCAAATCTGTTCCTCAGAGAGTTGCAGTCAGGGTGGCTGATGGAACGGTCCTTATGGATGACACCACAGTTGGGACCCTCTGGGCTGGCTACTTTGAGCAGCTGTTTAAAGCTGATCCTCTGAATAGGACGTTGGATATCTCTGGGTCCACGGTTCTTGAGGCTGATCCTCCAATTAGCTATGAACCACACAGGTGGTGAAGCAGCTGGGAAGGCTGTGGGGATCAGGGGTGAAGTTCCCCTGGCTGGTGGTAAGGCTGTCCTCTTGGCATTGCAAGTAATCTTTGTTTCCATTTGGGAGAAAAGTCCCATTTTCCATTCAGTTGGGATGACACCTATCATCCCTATCAAGAAAGGGAAGGGGGATCGCCAGGATTGTGGCAGCTACAGGGGGATAACACTGCTCTCGGTGTCAGGTAAGGTCCTTGTTTGGTCATCCTCAATAGGATCCACAATCACTTGCTCACCTACCAGAGACCGGAGCAGTCTGGTTTTACACCTAAGAGGTCTACCATCGACCGTATCCTGGCCTGGAGGGTTCTCATGGAGCACAAACGCAAATATTGGCAGAGCTTCTTTGCAGCCTTTGGTGATTTTCATAACGAGTTCGACTCAGTTGATCGAGCTGCCCGAGGGGCATCCTGAGACTTTGCAAGATCCCCTCAGAGTTGCTGGATATCATGGCTGGCCTGTACACTGGTACTGTGAGTGCTGTGGAGAGTGAAGGCAGACCCTCTGTGTTTTTTTCCAGTTGATTCTGCGGTTCGTCAGGAGTCTGTTCTGCTCCTACTCTGTTCAATGCTTGTATGGACTGGGTGTTGGGCAAGGTCGTGGGGTCCAGTGGCTGTGGGGAATCTGTTGGTGAAGAGAGATTCACTGCTGACGATGCTGTGATCTTCATGGACCCCTGATTGGGCTCTCGAGAGACTGGGCAAGGAGTCTGAGTGTTTGGGTTGGCGAGGGTCCTGATAAAAACCAACAATCTAGGCCTTTAATGACCTCTTGGGCACGGCCATCATTAGTGTGTCTGTCTGCAGAGAAAGTGTCAACCTCATCAAGAGGTTTATTGACCTCAGCAGTGACATTCATAGTTCTGGTGACTCTTCGTATGAAGTCAGTAGATGGATTGGGAGAGCATGAGGTTGCTGGAAAGGGGTGTGTGGCGCTTCCGATATCTCTGCTAAAGGACGAAGGTCCAGGTCTTTAGAGTCCTGGTGCTTCCTGTCTTGCTATATGGTTGCGAGACATGGACGCTATCCAGTGACCTGAGACGAAGACCGGACTCCTTCAGTACTGTGTCTCTTCTGAGAATTCTTGGGTACCGCTGGTTTGACTTTGTGTTGCTCACAGAAACCCAAATGAGGCACATTACCTGCAGTATGACAGAGTGTCCGTTATGGCACTACGCCCATGTGGCGCGATTCCTTAAGCACTTGAGGATAAATGAGATGTGGTCATGGTGACTTGTTGTAGCCCATTTAATCCAAGAAGTTACTCTCCTCCTACAATATTCAAATCACTAAGTACTTCCTTAGTAGACCCCGTTACTTTTAGGAAGTCATTGACTTGTACACACTTATATACTTCAATTAAATGCAAGTTCAAAGCGTTTGCTATTTCACTGTCTGAGTATTAAAGCTGATAATTACAGTTCCCAATACTCTTCACCTCCTCGACTCTCATTGATGTGTGGAGTTCACATGTTCTCTTATGGGGTGTGATGAACGGCCAGAACCAGGGGAGAGAGCTTTTTCAGGACATTTTCATCCCCCTGGACCAATAGAGGGCAGACCCCTTGGCTTGCAGCAGGGCCACAGGTTTGGAACATGGAAACCTAACCCTGCTGGGGCCCATGGCCACCGCCAGGGGGCACCTGGACATCTACTGGGCTCTGTATGGCAGCACTTCCGCCAAACCCAGAAGTGCTGCCGGAATAACGGCGCTGGACACCTGGAGTCCTTCCAGGTATCCTAAAAAAAGGGGGCCAGTTACCACTACTCCATGACCAGATTCAGGACGAAGAAGGATGAAGCTACAGAGGAGGACTGGAGGCGAAAGGACTGTGCTTTGGTGCTGTGTTTGCGCTGTACAGGTGGGAAACGGGGGAAAGTATGAAACGTGGAAAACGTAGAAAAAATGAATGTTTGCCAAGCAACATTTGTGTTTCTGCCTGTCTGTGTCGGGGTTAGGGCGGCTGAAGCACTCTTGGTATTGCACAGGGGTCTAATCCCATATGCCAAACACATGCATCACGTAATGGAGGATGCTGACGTGGTCTCATGAGCCAGTGTGGATGTGTCTTCTTGTGGAGATGCACCCTAGCCAAGTTTGGTGCTGCCCCACATTGGCTCCTGTGCCCCAAGACCTGTGAACTGGACTATGTGAGGTTAATAAGAGATTGTACTACACAAGTATGACAGTTGGTATCATGTGTCACCATTAAAGGCACTACACACAAATGACATGGAGGATTCAGAACAACAAGAGAGCTTAGAACATGGACTACCTACTGTATGTGCATCTATTAGTTTGTGTTATGGGACATAAGGCATCATTTGCTATTATTAAGTATAGGGTGGTCCAGATCTAATTATGCAATTTTCATTACACTATAACTTATTTATTACATAGAAAATCACCCAAAACATCCTGGACCATCGAGAAGTGTGCGAACTGACATCATGAAGAATCGTCTTTGCACCGAACTGGAATCGTCCCCGCATAAATCAAAGTCATCCAGACGATCTGGATCTGCAAAATTAGATGTGGACCACCCTGTATTATAAAAGTGCCAAAGACACTAAAAAACAGACTTCTATAGCTGCAGTTACTAGTACATACAGTAAAAATACTCCATCAAATGCTTTGATTGGTCATAAGATGACTTATAAAGCACAGATGACAACACTCTACCTAAAAAGCCTCGATCAGTCAGTTACTGCTAAGAAATTAGTTAAGGCTTTGTGGACTTGAAACCCTGAGGTTGTGGGTTCAAATCCCGCTACTGATACTGTGTAACCACGAGCAAGTCACTTTAGCTCGCTGTGCTCCAACTGGAAAACGAAAAGAAACACAACCAATTGTATCATCCATCCATTATCCAACCTGCTATATCCTAACTACAGGGTCACGGGGGGGGGGGGGGGTCTGCTGGAGCCAATCCCAGCCAACACAGGGCACAAGGTAGGAAACAAACCCTGGTCAGGGAGCCAGCCCAACACAGCAATTGTATCATAAATGTTGTAATTTGCCCTGGATAAAGGCGTCAGCCAAATAAATGTAAAATCTTTATGATGGCATTGATTCTTCTTAAAAAGACTGGCAACGTACCAGTGGCATTTGGGACTACTGCAGCTTTAGGGCTTCTATTAGTCAATTTCTGTTACATGTAAAGAGCTTAGTTTGGTATTAATACGGCTTATGAAACTCTCATGATACTTTATTATGGGGGGGGCCTACTGTACACTGCATAAGACACTGCTATAAAAAGAAGAGCTCAACAAAGACTTAACTGGTTATGATAAGACTGGTAACACACAAACGCCACCACACTTAACCACAGTGGATCTATTTGTCACCATAACAAGACCGTCACAAAGGCTTTCTGCCGTGTGAAGTCCGACAAGACTTTTATCTTGTTAAGACTTTTGACACACAACTTTGATGTGTCATTTATGCTTTCTGTGAGTCACCTTGTACTTTTGCAAAACCCTTCAGGATTGCTTGTGTTGAAACAACCGACTGATGCACCAATAAGAAGCTCGTGAAGTCACTGTTCTAAAGAGCCCCTCCAACCACTGGTCTCTCCCTACTAACAACTCGTCTCCCACCCTGGGGTTTTTATAAACGGTCCACAGGCACCAAGCTTTCCCAGCCTCTGTGGGCCCCTTTAATAGACCGAGTACAATGCTTTTCAGTCATCCCTAACTAGGTGCTCTCATTATTTCTGGATTAATGCCACAACCCCCAGCCTTTTGCCAGTTCCCTATTGCTGAGACTTGTCCACATGTCACAATCTATGTCTACTGTAAATCTGAATATCTTACTACAGCCACTATATCATTCCTTAGCTCTCTGTAATTACTGGCTACACGCCAGACTTTTGAAAATTAGAAGATTTTCTTGCCACCAGGCCTTTCGAAGACAAACCTGATGAGATTTTCTCCCACGGTTGTGTGGTTGGAGGGCCCTGGGCTCTGTTTACTGATAACCTGGCAGCAGGAGCCTGGCTTGGAGACAAAACTCCACATACTTAGCCCAGGGGCCTGTATTGCTCCACCTTACCCAAGAGCGCTCTTTCAATGAAATATGCATGTGGAAAGGTTTCAGGTGCCAGGTACGAAGAAACAAAGCTTTCAAATGCACAGCCAGCTCCATTTATGGAAATGTCTGATGCCGACTACTCAACTGCCTCACACTGAACACAGCAAGAAATGGACCACAGCAACTCTGGGCTGAACACGTCCATTCAAAGAGACACAGAATCAAACGGGCAAAAGATGGATCAACACAAAGATAAAGGGAATCTCTACAAGAATAGCCTGCAAGAAAAGGCAAAGGGCTGATTTGCAGACCAAAACACAACACCATGTTCATTATGCGGACCCAACAAGCTGGAGGTGCTGTATTTAAATGTGAAGGACTTTACCTGTGGTACAATCTAAGCACGTCTGACCTCATCTTTCTGACACCTACAAGCCTATTGTTGACCAAGCCAGACATTTTTATGCCTGTTTGAGTGGGGTTGCTGTATATTATTATATTTATATTTTTCTTGAGCTTCTGGGAAGTTATAATTTGACCTTTGTCTTGATTACTATACCAATATACATCTATTATATAGCGCCTTCCTCATCTTTCTCTCTAAATTTATATTTATATATAAATATATAAAATATTACAGGCAGTCCCCAGGTTACGTACGAGATAGAGACTGTAGGTTTGTACTTAAGTTAAATTTGTATGTGAGTCGGAACAGGTCCATTATTTTAATAATTGCTATTGCTGACCGACTGTAACCAAGTGCTCTGCCTATGAATGATGGAGTTTCACGTCTCTCTGACCTTTTTATTATTTCTCCTTTATTTTCAATGGTGATGGTCTTTCTCTTCTTTACTGTATCACCAGCACTTGCATCAGATTTGTATTTCAGAGACATTCTTGAATTGTGAAGACAAAAGGTTAAGATGAGCTCTTCTACACAGCACTGTCCACGCTATCACAGCTGGAAGGCACCTGACGTCAACACGTCTGTTGTACTGACAAGAGACAACTTCCTGCTATGTGCGTAACAGTACAAGCAGGCCTGCTATTGAGAATGAATGGGGGCATCGACGGGTGGTTCACCACCAGCCCACCTCACAGTCACCTCCTCTACAGTATGCTGCCTGCAGCGTCCGCCCACCGAGAACGAACATGGTATGGTCAAAGGCGGGTAGTGAATCGCCCACCACTGCCCCCATTCAACAGGAAGCCACCCAATGCACACTACAATGCTACCCCCTGCCGCCCTGTTCACCCTCAATGGCCTCTGTTCAGCCACAACCGGGTCTCCGCTTGCAGCATTACCAGCCGCCCACCGAGAACGAACGGGGCAGCCGTGTGTGGTGGGTGGGCAGTGAAACCGCTTGCTGCCGGGTGCCGCCCAAAGGACACTACACTGCGTGAGCAGCAAAATCGCCCCCTCCAGCCTCCATCCAGCCACCGCTTGAAGCGTCCCTAGGCCAAAGATGACGGAGCGGCAGTTACTGAGGCGCATGCGTCGCAGCTGCGGCTCCATTCATAAGTCGTAGGTCGGATGTCCATAACCTGGGGACTACCTGTGTATGCATATTTTATATATATATATATATATATATATATACTCAGTAAAAAAAGAAACGTCCTCTGACTTTCAACTGTTTTTACTTTCAGTAGACTTAATGTGTAAATATTTGT
>JANRMT010039879.1:6898-17425 GCA_026402145.1 Polypterus bichir lapradei | reverse complement strand
TTTTTTTTCTCCCTAAATAATAAAAACCATCATTTAAAAACTGCATTTTGTGTTTACTTGTGTTATATTTGACTAATGGTTAAATGTGTTTGATGATCAGAAACATTTTGTGTGACAAACATGCAAAAGAATAAGAAATCAGGAAGGGGGCAAATAGTTTTTCACACCACTGTATGTATGTTTATAGCCTGCCATTTGAAACAGGGAGAGAGGACAGAGAAAAGCTAGATCTTGTCCTGTGTTCCTTGTTGGTAGAACGAGTGAGTGAGTAATAATGAAGCTGCCCTTTGATATCCATTATTATTATTATTATTTATTATTATTATTATTATTTATCCATTTGAGTAGAGTGTTAGCAACTATTCTGATGGATAACGGCATCATTAATCATGAATAACATAAATGTATTATGCCAGAACCATAAGAATTATTAGTTATACCATGATAGGAATGCCATTCACGCCTACTACCTGGTATGTTATTTTGTGCATATCACATGGCTTGTGTGTATAAATAATTTCTAACATTAGTATCAAGTACTTTTTGATAAATTTTCCTTTAACCTGCTACAACCTGTGATCCTGAAGATCTTTTTCAAGAGTAATAGAAGGCATCCATCCAACTAACTCCTTTCAAAATTTTTAACAGTTCTGACATGAAATTTCTTATTCTTCGCCTGCTTAAAGTTCAGTCTTGACTCATAACTCATACTAAGCAGTTTTGCATAGATTTACTGGGTCTCATTTGGACTTGCCTTAGCATTGTTATTTTCATTTTGTGAAAGTCAGACCAAAACTGCACAAAAATTTGTAACACGAACATGATCTCCATTGATTTATACTTAACACAGTGAAATATGTAATCTAACATTTTTTAGGCTCCAGTGTATCTTATAGCCAGTCTTTAATGTCATGTGTAAACAGAGGTAGCCTATTACACTTCACCTAAATTATAAATTAAAAACACATAAAACGGTAACTAAATAGTAAAATTTATAAATTTCAATATCAGTGTAATATCTATGTCATTAAGTGTAGATGTGTCTGAGGTATATTGATTTTTTGGGACTTACAGCTTTTGACTTGCAAATGAAACTGCTTGCTAAGACCCAGGAGGAATTGGATAGTCTTTACTCTACATACTACCCACCTGTCCATCCACTATTTTGTATTTTGTTCCTATTTCTAAGCAACAATGGTCACAAAACAGGAACTGACCTTAGTCACGAGTCACGACACAAGTCCATTACATGGCACATTCTCTTTACACAAATGTACAGATGCCAGTTAAGCAAATAGCTTTGAGTTGAGGAAGGATAATGTCTTATTAATAATATATAAACACTTCAAGTACAAGTACTAATTAGAACCTAGGCCCAAAATAAACTTAAAATAAATGATATAGAAAATGCAAAAATATTTTTTCCTGCCCTTATTTTTTTCTTTTTAGTTCAGATTGGATTCATTACAGATTTTCTTTGAAGTTCTTTTGTGCCTCATTTTCCTAAGGAGCAATCTATTGTGCTGTGCATCAATATTAATGATGTTTACTAAGCAAATAACTTCCTTTTATTGAGCACATAAAAATTTTATAATCTCCTTCCAATGAATTACAAATCTAAGCCATTACTCTCTTTGGAGGAAGAGGCACCAATCTAGAGGTTTGGGGATAAGATCATACTAATAATTCACTATAGCCAGTATGGTTCACCCATAATAAATGGAAAGGTGATGTCACCATAAAAGTATAAATCTAGTGTATAAAGAGAAATTAAAATTTTAACAGTTCTTTTGCCAACAAAATTTGAATGTAAGTGGCCTTTGGTAGAAGAAGCTTCTACATAAAAACTTTAAAGAATAAATATTAAAACAAGAGCTTAGTATTTTATTTTGATAGCAAAAAAAAGTTCTGGCTGAGTATAAAGAATTAATAAATTAATAGAGATGTGTATATAATATATAATTTGCTATGAATTATAATTAGATTAAACATTATGAGAGGTGAAATAAAGCATACAACTAGAAATCAAAATTTCCTAAAATAATCCAAATTATCAGGCAAGCAGTTCAATACTTAACATAAAAATAGTTGTCTTCATGAGTTGAGAAGCAACCTACAACCTCTTTGTGCACTCAGAACAAAAAACCCTTCAATATAACCTGAATCAGTAAGAATAAAAGAAAATAAAAATCTGGAATTATGATAAAGTACAGCATTGGTAACTATTACAAAAAACCAATTAATGAAAGAAAATCACTACACTGTAATAAACCGTACAAGTTTTGTACTAAATATACTTAAACATTTACACTATTTGTTAAGCCCTCTGCCTATTGTTTTCTGTCTACCATTTGGTCGAATAAGGCAACAGGCCTTGAAAGGGTGCCCCAAACCAAACTGACTTAAAATAAGCCAGGTTACAGTTGCTGATTAATCTTCTGAATGTTGTTAAATTTTCTCCAACACACCATATATTTTTATTATGGTTTGGAAGTGTGGAAAATTCAAATTTACTCGATTTTCTCTACAAACATTTGTTAAAGGGTTATTATTGTTTTTTTATCTCTATCTTTTGAAATACTATGACACCATATTGGTTTAAATGGGTGCTGTCATTCTGTGTTGTTATGACACAACTCACCACTGCTATAGGGTGCCTTACGCAGAAATGATACCACATAACATAATCTGTGTGACAATACTTAAACTAGATCTGTGTCTTTTTGTTTGTCCAAGTTTGTGGATACTCTCAAAAATATTCATTAGTGCTTCTATATGATCTTTTAGATCTGAAGTTTTCACTCCTGAATCTCATTTTGGCTTAGGTGAAAATCAGATTTTGATTTCTTTTTTTGTATCAACACTTGCTTTGTTTAAGTGTTGCATTTCATTTGCTGGTCCACTCTGTCCTTTTCAGCTGCCCATTCACACCCTGTGGCATAATAAAGGTAGTGTATAGAAGTATGCATATAAATACAAGACAGACAAAAGTTGACAATATGTGTTGAGCAGATGGAAAGAGTACTTTGAGAGGCTGATGAATGAAGAGAACGAGAGAGAGAAGAGGCTGGATGATGTGGAATAAGTATATTTGTAACCTATTCACCTGGCTATCTACTCCTTTTGTATCAACAATAGAATGTCCTGATTAAGCTGTGTTGTATGTCACATAACTTCAATATGCACAGATACTTGAAAATCAATTACTTTAAGTTGCCTTCAAGTAAACATTACCAAAATGAAGCAAAACTCTAATATTTACCAGAAACTGGTAATCCAAAATGATTTTACTGTGCAAATTGATACCAAAAGGCTCAGTGGTGATGTCAAAAAGCTGAAAAAAAACACATACCTGTCTTATAACACATGCTGGTGCAAAACTATAGATTTACATAATCTGTTTGATTCAAGACTTGAGGGCAACAAATTTACAGGCTATGCTGTTCGGGCCAAATACCAAAAACAAAAGCATTCAACTCTACAAGTCCACAATATTAAACAACTTTCACATGTAAAGAGATAATACTATCACTATGGTAAGTATGGATGGACAAAGATTAAAGAGTATCTACTCCTAATTAGCCTTGTTTTCTGCCTAAAAAAATGCAGCACTTTTATAAACAGATAGCTAACTGCTTTATTAAATAATGGTGTTAGTGTTTAGGAATAACAAGGGGTAAAAGGATTTGCAGTTTATGTAGTTACTATCACGAGTACCTGGTGTTGTCCCGGGCTGTACCAACTAAATTTCAGAACGAAGCATAGCCTATGGTGATGGTGTTCCCATGTAGAAAGAGAGAAGATGTGCAACATTTGGTGAACAAAGGCTCAACAGTGTGGATTTGAATAACCATAAAAAAACACACATTCAGCTTTATATGTTAAATTATGAAAAAAAAATGGATGTGGAAGCTTGCAGCAATATTTTTGTTCTTGAAACATCAATACCATTAGGTGTGATTGTTTAAAATAAAATGCAGTCACTTATCCATTTGACTTGATGACTTTAACCCATTTAGTAATTTTATAGTTTCAGTGATTTAGAGTAGTGCTAATGGTTGATCTTGTGTTTTTTGATTTATGACCTTGTGTGCCTTTTCGCTGCAATTTTCTATGTGACTGAAGAGACATTAAGTATATTTTGATGACAAAATATCAAGTTCATTTTGTAATACATGTCACTTTTTGCAAAGACTACCAGTGGGTATTCTTATATATTCCTCATAAATCTTAGAAGATGAGGTGCTGAAATTATGTCTTCTTACATGAGGACTTATAATTTGGAAGTGATGTGTGTAATAAGCATAAACAACTCTGAAACATAACCTATAAAATTAAGCATTAAGTATTACCTGCTTTAGCAAATATTAACTATTACTAATATCAATTGTATTGAAATTGTGACCAAGTAGTCAAAAATATTTTAACAGGGTAGACTACTGGTGGGTGAACAAAATGAGCTCTCCTTTCATAATCTTTTTTTATGTTGGAAATTTTCATTTTTTTTTTCTCTGGGAACTATATGAAGAACTGTTCACTACTGATTAAAGAGAAAGCGGCAGTTCTAATTCACACATTTCAACAGTTTCATTTGCTGATGCCCAAGATTGTCAAGTGTCTTTGTTGCATTATTAATTTTGTAGCTTGAAAATAATAAACAATCATTAGTTAAAAGACAAACCACTCAGAAACAATGATTAATTTATACAAATTACTAGTTTATTCTCTTATTAGAACTGCAAAATATATATTTATTTATAGCTTTTGAATATTTATATATTATTCAAACGGGAGCTGTCACTTAAACACAAGCAGCATGCAAGCAGTGACGATGATGTTGTTGTGCATTCGCTTCCTTCTCAGATCAAAAGAACAGACAGCCTTACTGCACATGTGAGGAGACAGAAAGTGAGCACATGACCAGGTTAGTGGCCTGTTTTAAATGATGCCCGCATCACCCATTGAGCAACAGAGGCATTATGCAGGGAACCTGTGAACTTGCAATTGCACAGTGCAGTTGGGAGGTTGTCTGGGTCTCAAAAATGTCACTAAATAAATCAATAAAAGTAAACAAATGCAGTGTATCGATATTTTGACTGTCCATTCAAATGAAAGTATCTATCCCAATAATAATAATAAAAAACAGTTTTTCCACTATAATGTTTGGAAAACTTGATAAGCATAGGTATAAATTAGCTATTTTAAGAAGCAGATAATTCATAGCTTGATAGACCTGCATTTTGTCATTCCAAAGTTCTAATTTTAAAATTTAGAAAAAAAAAATGACAGCAGTGTATTAATTATTTTTAAGCTGGGTGAAGGGTGAATCTGTTTCAGTGAATTAACTGTACTATGAATTAAAACAGATGGTAATGTCTAATTAGTAAAAAGTCAGGCAAACTGCTAAAACATTAAATTGGATCTGGTTCCTTTATAACCTAAAATGTACAGACACCCATGGACCTTTTCATATCTGTGAGCTACAGTAATGAAATTTTAGGAGCCACACAAATGTATGTATGTCACTGAAATGGAAACCTTTCCTGGCTGCTTACAATTAATCTTTTGGCCTGACTGTAATACCAGCATATCAACATCCCATTTATCACATATGTACACCTCTCTACCTCTCCATTTGTCATATCTATACTAATAAAAGGCAAAGCCCTCACTGACTGACTGACTGACTGACTGACTGACTCACCACTAATTCTCCAACTTCCCATGTAGGTAGAAAGCTGAAATTTGGCAGGCTTATTCCTTACAGCTTACTTAAAAAAGTTAAGCAGGTTTCATTTCGAAATTCTACACGCAACGGTCATAACGGTCGATAACAGGCGACAACGTCCGCCATGTTGAACTTTCTTATTTATGGCCCCATCTTCACGAAATTTGGTAGGCGGCTTCCCTGCGCTAACCGAAACCGATGTACTTACTTATTTTGATGGTATGACGCCACTGTCGGCCGCCATATTGAACTTTCCAATGTCACCAATTTTCAAACTTCCTGTGTAGGTAGAAGGCTGACCCCATCTTCACGAAATTTGGTAGGTGGCTTCCCTGCGCTAACCAAAACCGATGTACGTATTTATTTCGGTGGTATGACGCCACTGTCGGCCGCCATATTGAATTTTCCAAACGTCACTGATTCTCCAACTTCCTGTGTAGGTAGAAGGCTGAAATTTGGCAAGCCCATTCCTTACAGCTTACTTACAAAAGTTAAGCAGGTTTCATTTCGAAATCCTACGCGTAACGGTCATAACGGTCAACAACGTCCGCCATATTGAACTTTCTTATTCATGGCCACATCTTCACGAAATTTGGTAGGCGGCTTCCCTGCGCTAACCGAAACCAATGTACATACTTATTTCGGTGGTATGACGCCACTGTCAGCCGCCATATTGAACTTTCCAACGTCACTAATTCTCCAACTTCCCTTGTAGGTAGAAGGCTGAAATTTGGTACTTATTTCGGTGGTATGATGCCACTGTCGGCCGCCATATTGAACTTTTAACGGAAACCGATGTCCGTACTTATTTCGTTGGTATGACACCACTGTCGGCCGCCATAATGAACTTTCCAACGTCACTAATTCTCCAACTTCCCGTGTAGGTAGAAGGCTGAAATTTGGCAGGCTCATTCCTTACAGCTTACTCACAAAAGCTAAGCAGGTTTCATTTTGAAATTCTACGTGTAATGGTCATAACGGTCAACAACGTCCGCCATGTTGAACTTTCTTATTTATGGCCCCATCTTCTCGAAATTTGGTAGGCCGCTTCCCTGCACTAACCGAAACCAATGTACGTACTTATTTCGGTGGTATGATGCCACTGTCGGCTGCCATATTGAACTTTTCAACGGTCTTTGTTACTTATGGGCCCATCTTCAAGAAATTTGGTACACGGGTTCCCAACGCTAACTGAATCCTACTTACGTACATATATAGGTCCATAGCCTGCACCTCAGTCACCGTGTGAGGTGGCGTTGGGTCCCCCATCCCAACGCCTCCCACGTTGTTGGCTGCCTGCCTATATAAGACCGTTCGTCGCGTCGGTCTCTACATTCCCTTCCTTGCTTCGCCACGGGATTCACGTCTCCCTACTGATAACTACAGCCTTTTTGTTTAATCCACAGCTTCTCTGCTGTTTTATTGTTTGTTTATTACAATTATAGTTATTGTATAGGTATTTTACACTTACTTTACATTGCTCAGGTACCCATTTCCTTTATCATTCCAACCCCCACTACCATGTCTATCGAGATGATCACTATCGATCAAAGAACTGTCACTTACCGAGTGGTTTCCATGCCCGGAGATAGCACCTACCTTTTCCATTCTCTTTCTTACATATTGCACGGCCATATCAGGCTCACTCTTGATATCCGGAAGAACATTCTGTCTTATGTATTGAATGACTGGGACAGGTTCAAGGTGTGGACTGATGACGGTACAGGAGATAATTATACTACACAGGAGCACTATAAGAGTGAAATGCTTAAGCCCTTCACCTATGGTTCTGCATGTGAGTTGATGGCTGCCGCTGAATTGTTCGGTTGTCGCTTTCAAGTGTACCAAAATGGCCAAATATTTTACACCTTTCGACAACCGCCAATGCCTCTTAAACATCTTAGATTCACAGGTGACGATTTCAGTAGTGGACACTTTGATGTTTATAAATGTTTAAACTCTCAAAAGCTGGATGTGATTTTATCAATGAAACCGGTTGTGTGCTTACAATGCTTGACAGATGCCAAATGTCACTTCAACACAACAAATCCTGCAAATACTGTCGTAATTGAAACAAACCATGAAACTCAAACCGATTATGACAACAGCAATACAAGCTGTGACATTTGAGACAAGATTACTGTTCACATGGCCAACTGTAAGTTACATGCTCAAGAGTAAGCTCAGCGCACAGCTTGGTCATGTTACAACCAGAGGGCCGAACTGACAACATGGTATACAAAGAGATCCTTAACAAATAATTATTGCCATATTTTCCCTCAGTTTAAAAAGGTTTAATTTTCTTCTTAATAAAAATTTTAATGCAGTACTTCGCCGCTGCGAAGCGAGGGTATTTTGCTAGTACCTAATAAAAAAAACAGCAATGTGCAAAATATATTGGCAATAAAATTTAAATAAGAAAATTATTGGCAATGACACAAATGGTAAAAACGTGTCACATTAGTTAATGTCATTTTTTTTTTTTTTTTTTACTCACATACTAGCCGTTCCCTGCGGCTCCACCCACATAGCAGTGAAACAGGACAAACTTTAAAAGTCAATAAACAAAAAGGTATCACTAGCTAAGTGGAGGCAAGGTACACTCCAAAACGCAGAGGTACACTGACTCACCATTCCTGACGTCATGCTTCTCCTTTCCCTTGGCCCTAAGCCTCTGTCTTGGATTAGCAGGAATATAGCACTCCTGCAAGCGAACTATGATTCTTGCAAAATCAACCGGAATGTTCAAGCAAATTCTAGAAAAAAAAAACTCGAACTAAATCCGTTAAGTAGTTCTCTCATTCGCTAGCAAAGTGGATGTAAGATACGCCCCAAGGCTGGCGTGTGAGTGAGGTGGTCCGCCCCCCCTCCCCTCAGTCCACTGCGTCTCTCTCAGATTTGCGCAAATAAATTGGTACCGCAAACGAACTATGATACTTAGCGTGATGAAGGAGGTCGCAAAATCAACCAGAATGTTCAAGCAAATTATAGAAAAAAATCTGAACCAAATTCATCAAGTAGTTCTCTCATGAAAAGTGGACACACAAAAAGACATTTGATTTTATATATATATATATACTAGCAAAATACCCGCGCTTCGCAGCGGCGAAGTACTGCCTTAAAATTTTTATTAAGAAGAAAATGTAACCTTTTTAAACTGAGGGAAAATATGCCAATAATTATTTGTTAAGGATCTCTTTGTATACCATGTTGTCAGTTCAGCCCTCCGGTTGTAACATGACCAAGTTGTGCGCTGAGCTTACTCTTGAGCATGCAACTTACAGTTGGCCATGTGAACAGTAATCTTGTCTCAAATCTCACAGCTTGGATTGCCGCTGTCATAATCGGTTTGAGTTTCATGGTTTGTTTCAATTACGATAGTATTTGCAGGATTTGTTGTGTTGAAGTGACATTCGGCATCTGTCAAGCATTGTAAGCACACAACCGGTTTCATCGATAAAATCACATCCAGCTTTTGAGAGTTTAAACACTCATAAACATCAAAGTGTCCACTACTGAAATCAACACCTGTGAATCTAAGATGTTTAAGAGGCATTGGCGGTTGTCGAAAGGTGTAAAATATTTGACCATTTCGGTACACTTGAAAGCACCAACCGAACAATTCAGCGGCAGCCATCAACTCACATGCAGAACCATAGGTGAAGGGCTTAAGCATTTCACTCTTCTAGTGCTCCTGTGTAGTATAATTATCTCCTGTACCGTCATCAGTCCACACCTTGAACCTGTCCCAGTCATTCAATACATAAGACACAATGTTCTTCCAGATATCAAGAGTGAGCCTGATATGGCCGTGCAATATGTAACACAGAGAATGGAAAAGGTAGGTGCCATCTCCGGGCAAGGAAACCACTCGGTAAGTGACAGTTCTTTGATCGATGGTGATCACCTCGATAGACATGGTAATGGGGGTTGGAATGATGAAGGAAATGGGTACCTGAGTAACGTAAAGTAAGTGTAAAATACCTATACAATAACTATAATTGTAATAAACAAACAATAAAACAGCGGAGAAGCCGTGGATTAAACAAAAAGGCTGTAGTTATCAGCAGGGAGACGTGAATCCCGTGGCGAAGCAAGGAAGGGAATGTAGAGACTGGAGCGATGGACGGCCTTATATAGGCAGGCAGCCAACAACGTGGGAGGCGTTGGGATGGGGGACCCAACGCCGCCTCACATGGTGACCAAGCTGCAGGCTATGGACGTATATATGTACGTAAGTAGGATTCAGTTAGCGTTGGGAACCCGTGTACCAAATTTCTTGAAGATGGGCCCATAAGTAACAAAGACTGTTGAAAAGTTCAATATGGCGGCCGACAGTGGCATCATACCACTGAAATAAGTACGTACATTGGTTTCGGTTAGTGCAGGGAAGCCGCCTACCAAATTTCGAGAAGATGGGGCCATAAATAAGAAAGTTCAACATGGCGGACGTTGTTGAATGTTATGACCGTTACGCGTAGAATTTCGAAATGAAACCTGCTTAACTTTTGTAAGTAAGCTGTAAGGAATGAGCCTGCCAAATTTCAGCCTTCTACCTATACGGGAAGTTGGAGAATTAGTGATGTTGGAAAATTCAATATGGTGGCTGACAGTGGCGTCATACCACCGAAATAAGTACGTACATTGGTTTTGGTTAGCTCAGGAAAGCCACCTACCAAATTTCATGAAGATGTGGCCGTAAATAAGAAAGTTCAACATGGCGGACGTTGTTGACCGTTATGACCGTTATGCGTAGAATTTCGAAATGAAACCTGCTTAACTTTTGTAAGTAAGCTGTA
>JANRMT010039878.1:0-13360 GCA_026402145.1 Polypterus bichir lapradei | reverse complement strand
TCCGCAAAACCAAGCGGCAGGTCAGATCCTTTCTCGGTTTGGCCGGGTACTACCGCCGGTTTGTGCCTCGCTTCTCCGAGAGAGCGGCGCCCTTGACAGACTTGACGAAGAAAAGAGCTCCTAACACGGTGGTATGGTCTGATAAAGCGGGGGCTGCATTCAGTGACTTGAAAAAGGCTGACTTCAGCACCTATATTAATCTCCCCTAACTTCTCTCTCCCATTTGTCCTCCAGACGGACGCTTCGGACACAGGCTTGGGAGCCGTGCTGAGCCAAAGCGTCGACGGTGTTGAACACCCCATAATGTACCTGAGCCGGAAACTGTTGGACAGGGAGACCAGGTACGCGGCAGTGGAGAAGGAAGCTCTGGCGATCAAATGGGCGGTGACTCAGCTGCGGTACTACCTCTTGGGTCGCGTGTTCACTCTGGTGACGGATCATGCACCTCTGGAGTGGATGGCCCTTCACAGGGAGTCGAATCCACGGGTCACGAGGTGGTTTCTTGACCTGCAGCAGTACAAGTTTACACTCGTTCATCGACAAGGGTCTCTTCATGCCAACGCCGATGCCCTCTCCCGGGCCCATGACCTCTCGGTGCAGGTCGCCCGACCCAACGGGTCTGGGCTGAGGGGTGAGTCTTGTCACACACGTGTGCATGGGAGGCAGCTGAAGGGCTTAGAGAGGACTGATTATACATCTGCCCGGGGGGGGTGGGGTATGCTGACGCTCTTTCTGAGTTCCCTACAGGTCTTTCCCGGGAAATCCCACCAGGAACCGACACCTCGAAGAGGGACACATCCCTTCTGGTTCCGGCACCGAGGAAGACATCACTTCCGGTTCCGGCACAGAGGACGATGTCACTTCCGGTTCCGGCACAGAGGATGACATCACTTCCGCCCTCCGTCCTATAAAGCCTCCTGCCTTTGCTCTGGCAGGCAGTTCTGTTTTGGAGTCTGTTAAGTAAACTTGACCGTGATGAATCGGATACTTTTGCAGCCAGGAAACCGGATTAAACGGGTGGCTGCCCCAAACCTTGCCAGGCCTCATGTCTCTTCTTCTTACAAAGGTAAACAAAGGTTTTTTAAATACGAGCCATAATGCAAGGCGATTGGAACCCAGAAACATGGGATGGCAGTATACATAACTCAGATAGTGACGACAATATCTGGGAAGACGACGATGAGGACGGCGATGCCCTAACGTATAATACTGACAAGTGTACAATTATAGATGCGAGGCCGGTCGTGCAAAATAAAGCCAAGGGGCACCCCGGTGGACAGCACAGGGTAACGCGAACCGTATGCGATTTTACACAAGCAGAGTTTCTGGAACTCGGTAAACAATATAGACAGAAACCAGGCGAGAGCTTGATGCAGTGGATCTTACGTATGTGGGATGAAGGGGGTGATAGCTGTCAATTGACACATACAGAGATCAAACATTTAGGCTCTATCACCACGAATCCGAAATTAAGAAATGTATTATGAGGGGGACAGAATCAAGCGATCGTATCAATAGTGGAATGGATGGTAAATGCCGTGAAACACGCATATCCAGACGCGAGAGACGCGGAAGACATTGATAGATCTTGGCGTACAGCTTCTGAAGCAATTCAGCAGCTGTGAGAAATGGGTGTGCAGGCAGCTATTTATAAAGCCGCACCAGGAGTTGCGTTTGCTGGCCCTGATAATGAAGGCCTTCACTGCCGGAATGCGAAACCGTTTAATAAAAAATGCACCACATCATTTAAAAGGGGCTCTATTATCTATGCTAGCCGGAGTTAATCAGCAGACAGTATGGGATGTGGTTGCATTATTGGGTCAGTTAGATGAATTGGGAGCAATGGTATCGGCTGGGCAGAGACCAGTTAGAGCCATAGCAGGACATACAATACAAAGAATAAGCCATACAAAGATGATGCGTGATCTTATAGAAGCAGGAATAAATAAAATGGATATCAATGGCAAACCAACGGGGAACTTTTTCAGAGATGGCAAGCTCTGAGAAAGTCTAAAAAAGACGAGGGCAGAATCCCTCCAACCGCACCGCCTAGTGAGGAGGAAACAAAACACTCCGAACACAAACCAAAACGCTTTTTTAAATTTCCGAACGAGTGGCGCACACCTCGACCAACATATTGAGGAGAGGGCAGGTCTCCTGTAGGCGGGGAGGTACGGCTCATTCATGCAGGAGACCGACGCCAGTACGTCCCGCTAACAATTCACTGGGGTAAAGGGAAAAAACCACATCAGGTTATGGCACTTATGGATACTGGGGCAGAAGTCACTTTAATTCACGGGAATCCACATAACTTTTCAGGACCAATTGTAAATGTAAACGGATACGGAGGCTCAGATATCCAAGCAAAACTAATCACAGTACACTTAGCAATAGGAAAGTCACCCTCTTTTAAAGCTAAGGTGCTTATTTCAGAATTGCCTGAATATATTCTGGGGATAGATATTCTTACAGGAAAGTCATTCCAAACAGAATGGGGAACATTTTCTTTTGGGATTCGTAATGTCATGTGTAGAATAGTGAAAGCAATAATAAGAGGAAAGGCAAAATGGACCCCTTTAGAAATTCCAGTCCCTGACACACCTGTAAATTTAAAACAGTATCGTTTGCCAGGAGGTTTGCAAGAAATAGGAGAAACAGTGGAAGAGTTATTGTGGGTAGGAATTATTCGACCTGCAGTTAGCCCTTTCAATTCTCCTGTGTGGCCCGTCAGAAAACCGGATGGTTCATGGAGAATGACTATCGATTACAGAGGTCTAAATGCTAAAGCACCGCAATTGACTGCTGCAGTTCCTGATATTGTGACCATCATAGAAGACATCATGGCTAATGCAGGAGAGTGGCATGCTGTTATTGACCTGGCTAATGCTTTTTTCTGTATTCCAATTGCAACCCAAAGTCAAGATCAGTTTGCATTTACATGGAAGGACAGACAGTACACCTTTCAAGTACTGCCACAGGGACACCTACACAGCCCTACGTTGTGCCATGGACTTGTAGCAAGAGATCTGGCTACCTGCTCAGATTTAGAAAAGGTACGATGTTTCCATTATGTGGATGATATAATGTTAACTGGGGATGAAGCAGCAGTAACAAATGCATTGCCAGTTTTAATATCCCACATGGAGAGCAGAGGATGGGCTATCAATAAAGACAAAATCCAAGGACCCACCAGAGAAGTTAAATTTCTGGGCATGATGTGGTTTGGACCAGAAAAACGAGTGCCCCAAAAAGTAATTGACTCTTTGTATAAATTAAAGGCACCAACTAACAAAAAAGAAGCTCAATCCTTTGTGGGCTTAATGGGCTTTTGGAGAGCATTTGTGCCACATTTGGGACTAATTTTAAGACCTATACATGATGTTGTCAAGAAAAAGGCACGGTTTGAATGGACAGGAACACAACAGTTGCTTTTGAGGAAGCTAAAGAAGCTTTAGTCCAACACCAAGGACTGGGACCTTTAAAAGCTAATTTGCCTTTTGAACTGGAAGCCACAGAACAGAATAATATTGCGACATGGAGCTTATGGCAGAAGCATGGGAGCAAACGGATTCCCATCGGCTTTTGGAGCCGACAACTGACAGGCTCACAGACTAAATATACACCACTTGAAAAGCAGCTTCTTACAGCATACTGGGCTCTTTTGCACACTGAGAGACAGACAGGTCCTGCTCCGGTAAAGCTACGCACTAACTTGCCCATTGCTGGGTGGGTTAGAGATAATGGCCTGGGAGCGAGAGCAGGCGCTGCCCAAAATCAAACTTTATGCAAGTGGAAATCTTATTTGCAAGCAAGAGCACACTTTGAAGGCAAAGACACGAGTGCCTTACAAGGGACTATGGCCGGAGGTGTGATTTATGAGGATCCAGAGGACATACCACCTGTTCTGTCTGTAGTGGAGACACCCTTTAAAGAAGCACCAGCCTACGATCATTTGACACCAGAGCAACAGGAGAACAGCTGGTTCACAGACGGGTCAGCAACTGTGGAAGGAGAAAAAAGGCTTTGAAGAGCAGTGGCTTATCAACCTCACACTGAGACCATCCTGAAGCAACAGGGGGAAGGTAAATCAAGCCAATGGGATGAACTTATTGCCGTTGCTATGGCATTAACAGAAAATCAAAGCTTCCCTATTGTTGTTTATACGGATAGCTGGGCAATTTTTCAAGGACTAACAGTGTGGATCACAATGTAGAGAAGGGCTGCTTGGACTATTCATGGGAGAGAACTCTGGGGTGGCACAGAACTGTGGGAGCAGCTTTGGACAATGGGCACAAGAGGGGAAACCCTCATTGGTCATGTAGATGCCCATGCCCCACTGATATCCCTTGAGAGGCTATATAACCAACAAGCTGATCTAATAGCTGCTGTTCGAGAAATCAACCTGGAAGAATTCTATACACAGAATGAAGACCTGTGCACCTATGCTGAAGTAAATGTAATCGAGCCTTCCTTAATATCATTAGCAAGGTGGGCTCATGAAACTTCCAGACACATGGGAGCAGAAAAAACATATCAATGGTGTCATCAGCGATGTATACCCGTCACTACTGATATTGTTAAACAAATAGTGAATAATTGCTCCACATGTACAGAAGTAAAACAATGGCCCCTACAGAAGAAGGCAACTGGTAAACTGAAGAGAGGAATGGGACCAGGACAAATTTGGCAGGTGGATTACATTGGGCCACTGCCATGAGAAAATAAATTATTATATGCTTTAACTGCAGTAGATACCTATTCTTTACTGTTACAAGCTTATCCGTCAACAAGAGCTGACCAGAAAGCTACACTTAATGGACTGAGCCATTTAATCCAAGCATATGGAGTGCCTGAAGAAATCCAAAGTGATCAAGGAATCCACTTTGCTGGAAGAGACGTACAAGAGTGGGCTCAAGGAGCTGGCATTCAGTGGACTCTGCATATCCCTTATCACCCACAGGCTGCAGGACTTATTGAGAGAATGAATGGCCTGTTGAAAGAACAAGTTAAAAAACTAACTGGGCACAATCATCTTAAAGGCTGGACTAAAGTTTTAAAGCAAGCCTTATTTAATCTCAATAATCGTCCGCAGGCTGGGTCCACACCTTTTATGCGACATCAAAATATCGGAGGAGAGCCACCTGTGTGTGCCCTCCGCCTGACAACAATTAGTCCACTGGCAAACAATGAATTAACTCCCACAGGGTTATTGGTTAGGGCACCTAAATCACTTACAATCAAGTTAAACTCCTCAGAAAGACTCAGCTTGGGAATAACAGGTCAGTGGCCAAAGGAATGGGAGGTGAGAATAAATGTTGAAATGCTTGTAACAAATGCATGCTTAACAGAAACATTAGAGATCTGTTTAACTGAATGGTATTTAGTATTAGAAAATC
This sequence comes from Polypterus bichir lapradei, assembly GCA_026402145.1. Classification (NCBI taxonomy): domain Eukaryota; kingdom Metazoa; phylum Chordata; class Cladistia; order Polypteriformes; family Polypteridae; genus Polypterus; species Polypterus bichir. Next base: position 7,964 of record JANRMT010039878.1, on the reverse strand, counting down.
AAGGCAGTAAAGACTTACACATAGCTGAAGGACAGGCCATATGTAAATTGCACATAGAAAAAGTCATACCTGTTTTAGTCAGTATTGAACAGTTTACAGGAGAAATTGGAGGGAAGGTATGGGTTTTAACTCCAGGGCAAAAGCCGAGGGCAGGAAATAATAGCTGCAGGACCAGGAGACAGTAGAATGGTTCTTTTAACGGGCTCTCAGTCGCCCCTCTGCTTTCCTTTACACAGATTATCCTCACGTGTGGAATAATCGGGATAGATGGTTTATGGACCGGATGGAGTCGATGCACCCCCTATAACAAAGTCTTTTGGGCTGCTGATACGCCAGAAACAGAAAAGTATGTGACCTTGAACTTCACCCTTACCAAGAACTGTACCTGGCAGTTACGAGACAAGACATCTACGGCTCCATTTCCCATGAAACTGGAATATCCTGACTTATTTACCTTTACCTGTGATGACTTATGAAGACACTGCAATAACTGTGACTGTGCATAATAACGTATCTGTCTGGTTAGCTATGATGAACTGTAAACCTGATTCTAATGGACTATCATGTTGGACAATTGAAGGGGGGCAACAGCTGACTGAAATATCAACACCCGAGAATGATGTAATATTATAAGTGGTTAAACAGGAAGCAACAACGAATGTAAAAGTACCAGTAATGTTATGGGAAATTCATAAGACTGGGAGAGGGAATGGTTACCCATTTGATGCAACATTAGTTAGACAAATGAAAGGTTGTAAAAAAGCTAGGATAGCACATAAAATAATTACTATAGCACTCAACATTAACGTTAGTGGGTTTGATATAAAACGTCACGAGTTTCCAAGAGTAGAACATATAGTACCACACAGTACAGGTGCAACATATAATTGTAGAAACATACAATCCTTATGGCCTCCTCATAAGGTAGAAATAAAACGAAGGCCAAAGCGAGACATGTGGGGAGCTATAGGAACTGGTTTAGGAGTAGGATGTTTAGGTTTAGGATCTCTTAATACTGCTGATATAGCAGCAATATATCACAAAATATCATCTATTGGTGTGAAACAAGCCAATAGTTTGCAAACTTTGGCTCATTGGGGGCCAGAGTTGGCAGACAGGCATATACAGGAGTTGCTATTATGGAAGACGCACCATGGGTGGTCAAATGAGTCCTTATGGACTGGTTTGCAAAGCCAATGGGCCATAGATGAAGAATCAGCTTGCTGTTTAAAACAGATTATTGCTATACAGCAGTATTTAAATTTTAAGACAGATTGGGGATTCAAAAACCCCCAACATTGGAGAAAAGAATTAAAATTACCATCAGACTGGTGGTTGCAGCCAAAGTCCTTCATCTGTGAGGAATCAATATGCCAAGCTGTATTTCAGGTAGCAACCACTGCTGAAGAGTACAATGTTTGGTGTCCATTTCATGTCTTACCTGTTTTACTAGGAGGAACATGGTGGGCACCCATAGTAGATAGACAATGGATAAATCTGAATAATAATACTGTTGAACCTGCCTTTTGTTATAACTGACAAGAAGGGTTCATACAGTAATCCCTCTCTATATCGCGCTTCGACTTTCGTGGCTTCATTCTATCGCGGATTTTAAATGTAAGCACATCTAAATATATATCACGGATTTTTCGCTGGTTCGCGGCTTTCTGCGGACAATGGGTCTTTTAATTTATGGTACATGCTTCCTCAGTTTGTTTGCCCAGTTGATTTCATACAAGGGACGCTATTGGCGGATGGCTTAGAAGCTCCCCAATCAGAGCATGTATTACATATTAACTAAAACTCCTCAATGATATAAGATATGCTTCTCGCGTGGTGCTTGATTGTTTGCTTCTCTTATCTCTCTCACTCTCTTTGCGCCTGATGGAGGGGGTGTGAGCAGAGGGGCTGTTTGCCTAGAGGATACGGACGCTCCTCTACAAAATGCCGCCTTATCGCGGTGCTTCTGCATACTTAAAAGCACGTATTGATTTTTTGATTGTTTGCTTTTCTTAGCGAGCGCTCTCTCTGACATTCTCTGCTCCTGACGACGCTCCTTTGAAGAGAAGATATGTTTGCATTCTTTTAATTGTGAGAAAGAACTGCCATCTCAGTCTTGTCATGGAGCACAGTTTAAACTTTTGACTAAAGGGTGTTATTTCATGTCTAGAGGGCTCTAATAATGTTAACAGTGTGGGAGAGTTTATAAGGGCTTAAAATATATAACAATAACCATACAAACATATGGTTTCTACTTTGCGGATTTTCACCTATCGCGGGGGGGTCTGGAACGCAACCCCTGCGATCGAGGAGGGATTACTGTATGTCAAAGGGTGGGTACATTGCCACACCCCTGTTTGCATCCTTTAGCTGGAGACTGTTATTGGCGCCAAATAGCAGTAAACTCCACTGAAGTGTTTCAAACTGATACCACTTCTGCATGTGCAGTGACAATAAATAACATCACTTGGAGTGATGGTACCCACTACAAGGGCCCAGGGGTATCCTGTCGCACCAATGTGAGTAATATATGAGATGACAATTATGGAAGAACCTACATGTTAACTACATGGGAGGATATACATTGGGAAGCAGAAGCTAACCCATTCCTGAACTTACAATTTGCCTACGAAATAGAACTACCTAAATATAAAGCGATTTTAGAGCATGCTAAACAATATGAACATCTTTTTAATGTAACGTTACAAAAAGCAAGGGACCTACTAGTAAGACTGAAAACTGATGAAACTAAAGTAATTACCTCTGCAGAAGAAATTGAAGAGATATCTACACATCACTGGTAGGATTTTTTCACTAAGTGGTCACCATCGAGTAACACTATTTTAAATGTACTTGTTCATCCAATTGTATTGTTAATTATTATTATTATCATTTTTAACATTACAAATATTTACTTACATTTGCGTATTAGACGGGTGAAGCAGGAGCTAGATCACGTCTTTACAAGCATTCTTGAGGAGCTGTTTACATGGTGAAGGGGGACTGAGTACCTTTTGCTTTGTGAATAAGATTCTCAGGGATTGTTTTGTCACAGATCCAGTGACAAAGGGTTGTCTGTTATAATAAGTTTGTTATAATATTAAGAATTGTGTCACTGTATCTGGACATCTGGAAGGCTGTGTTGTAAACCCTAAAAAGGACTAAGTGTTATTTGACCTGCCTGTTTGATGCTTAGCACAAGTTTGTCTACCTTGTTTGGCAATGTACTGGGGATTTGGTCGTGTGGACACAATATAAAAGAAGCTGGAACCTTGCCAATCTTTGAGAAACTGTGTGGATGAAAGAGATTGATCCAAAACCCACCTCCGTTGTGACAAAAAAAGCAGTTTCTACACGACCGGATCCCCAAAAGAAAAAGAAACAAAAGAGCTCTTCGGTGAAAATGATACTGACTTGTTTCTCCTGTCTATACAGCAACGTAAGCCGCATTAAACAAGCTAAGTATATTCTGTCTTTTCTGTGACTTTGTTGTCGCCTATCGCTGAAAAGAGGGATATCGCCGTTATTATTTATAATTATTTAAGTAAAGGTTTATTAAAACGCCGCAATATAAAATAACATATTTTCAAGGAGCTAACACTCCCATCGGAAACATAATTGCCGCTGCGAGTAGGATTGTAGCGATATTTAATAACCAATATTAATATTCATAAATCATAATTTTATGATGAATAATATATTTAAAACATATGCTTTGGATAATGCCGGGCGAGGTGGTCTCAGCCGGTTACCTGGGTGGTCGCGCGCACTGTCATGGACACCCGTGGCTGAGTTATTTAATAATTATACAGCCCCAATTGCCTGGCCTGAGTTAAAAGGTGAGGTGACTCCTTCAAATGTCCAACAGGCGGTATTGGCACTCAGGCTAGAGCGCAGGGGAAAAAAGGAACAACAAGCAGCCGGTGAAATCGGCTGGCTTTTATTAACTGCAGTACGTGAGTTGGATCATAAACTGCAGAATATGATTATAGAGTGTGGTGAACTCAAACAAGAAATAGAAAACTTACAAGACAAGCAACTGATTACTCGAGAATGCATGGAAAATGCGACGTCTCGGGCGAACGAGTGGGAAGCTAAATGTACTATGCTAGCTGTCTGTTTAGTGCATGCTAAGCGCCGTAAACAAGGTGTCACACACGTGTGCATGGGAGGCAGCTGAAGGGCTTAGAGAGGACTGATTATACATCTGCCCGGGGGGGGGGTGGGGTACGCTGGCGCTCTTTCTGAGTTCTCTACAGGTCTTTCCCGGGAAATCCCACCAGGAACCGACACCTCGAAGAGGGACACATCCCTTCCGGTTCTGGCACCGAGGACGACATCACTTCCAGTTCCGGCACCGAGGACGATGTCACTTCTGGTTCCGGCACAGAGGATGACATCACTTCCGCCCTCCGTCCTATAAAGCCTCCTGCCTTTGCTCTGGCAGGCAGTTCTGTTTTGGACTCTGTTAAGTAAACTTGACTGTGATGAATCGGATACTTTTGCAGCCAGGAAACCGGATTAAACGGGTGGCTGCCCCAAACCTTGCCATGCCTCATGTCTCTTCTTCTTACAGTGGCGTAGTCGGCAGGATGATGTCCCTGAAGAACCCGGGACACGACCCTAGAAGGAACCAGGTGGGAAAGTACCGGGGCCGAGTTTCAGGGTGGGGAGTGCGCCAGGGGGTCGGGAAGGACCCGGTGCAGGCTCTGCTCCACGAGGGCAACCCTGGGCTGAAGCCCCATCTGGTGGAGAAGGTGGAGGGGACCCACAGGCGTGGGCTGGTTTCTGGGGAACACACACAGGTGGCTCAGTATGCTCTCCTGGGCAGGAGAGCCGAGCCACCCATCGGGACCAAGGTCCCTGATAACGATGGGTTGACCCCAGGCCAGCAGGTAAAGAAAATACAAACCTGGGAGTTTAACCCAAGTAGAGGGCTTACAGAGCAGGCTATGGCTCTCTGGCAACAGGTGGGTCAGTGGCTACGGCCATTCGAATTGACCCCGCTACAAATTGTGCAGCAGGTTGCCTGTTTTTTGCTATTACAGCACCTACCCCAGGATTTTGCCCAGCCAGCCTGGGGCGAATTCCATTCCATGCAGGAGCTCCTGCAACTCCTAAAGACCCCGAGGCCGGTTGTGAAACCTGGGAGGGCAGAACAGCTGCTTTGTGGACTACCCGGGAACTATGTCCCAGTGAGGCAGTCCCTACCACGCAATCCAGAGCCTGTTCCGAAGTCGCCGGACCGTCTGGCCTGCGACCTGTCGGGGAACAAGGCGGACCGTAGGGGGCAGCGACAGTGTTGTTTGTGTGCCCTTAGCAATCCCCTGGCAGACAACCATACGGGGGAGCTTCTAATTAACGGACATAAAGTAACAGCCCTGTTTGATTCCGGCAGTAATGTGTCTGTCGTTGCTCGCCGTTTTGTTTTACCGCAACAGTGGACTAAAAGAAAGACCAGCCTAAAATGTATACACGGAGATATCCGCATGTACAAAACCGCCCAGTGTTACGTATGTCTCGGAGGAACCCTTCGAAAACTTACCGTAGCAGTGCACCCGGATCCTCTGTTTCCTGTAATCCTCGGGCGGGACTGGTCTGAAAGTAACAGCGGTAGCCTAGAAAGCATTCCCGGAAAAACTTTAGGCCTCGTTATAGGTGAAAAAGACTCATCTCAAGCTGCTTCCACACCGTGTAATCAGCCGACAGGGAGTGGGGCGGAAGGCCAAGAGAGTGACGAAGGCACTCCCGGACCGTCGAGGGCTGCTATGTCATCCACCAGCGCCCTGGCAGCGAGGGAGGAGTCTCCACCCCTTGAGGTCAGACCGGACCCGCTCTCTGAGTTGCACTTTCAGTTTAGAGCGACGCCGGCTTCTTTCAAGAGAGAACAGTGGAATGACGACTCTCTGAAACACGCAAAGAATGCAGTTGTCCTCGTTAACGGCCAACGCACTCATCAGCCCATGCCACAGGGACCTCACTTTGTCATTGATAATGATTTGTTGTATCGGGTCGCTGAGCATGAGGGGAAGGTCCGGAAGTTGTTGCTAGTCCCGCGAACCTACCGGCGGCAGGTCTGCGAGTTAGCACACTCCCACCTTCTTGGAGGCCATCTCGGCTCCGACAAGACACTGGAGTGAATCAAGCTCTGGTTTTTTTGGCCGGGGATTAATGAGGAGGTTCGCCGCTTTTGCATTTCCTGTCCGGAGTGTCAACTGCGGCAAATTCCCAGGAGGGACCGTGCTCCTCTGGTCCCCCTTCCCCTGATTGACGTTCCCTTTGACCGAATTGGGGTCGACATAGTAGGACCCCTAGAACCCTCAGCCCGAGGATATAAATATATACTCGTCCTCGTGGATTATGCAACCCAATACCCAGAAGCCGTTCCGTTGCGCTCGGCTACTTCTAAAATAATTGCACGGGAACTAGTAGGAGTCTTTGCGCGGGTGGGCATTCCTAGAGAAGTCCTGATGGACCAAGGGACGCCTTTTACCTCGGAAACGTTCAAGGAGACTGCCAAGTTACTGAAGATAAAGCATTTAAAGACCTCAGTGTATCATCCTCAAACCGATGGGTTAGTGGAGAGATTTAACCAAACTCTCAAACAAATGCTACGTAAGGTGGTCAGCAAGGATGGGAGGAATTGGGACCAACTCCTCCCCCTCGTCCTCTTTGCCTACCGGGAAGTTCCCCAAGCCTCTACGGGCTTCTCTCCGTTTGAATTATTGTACGGAAGACAGCCCCGGGGTATATTAGATATTTTAAAAGAGGGCTGGAAAGGAGAGGCACATCCCTCAACAAATATTCTGGAGTATATCGCCCAATTGCGCGATAGATTTGATGCAATTAGACCCATTCTAAAAAGTCATATGGAGGAGGCGCAAGCAGCACAGGCCCGCCTTTATGACCGTGGCACGACTCTCCGGGAGTTCCGCCCGGGGGATCGCGTCATGGTGTTGGTGCCTACTTCTCACTCCAAGCTGCTCGCACACTGGCTGGGCCCTTACGAAATTAAGGAGAGGAAGAGTTTGGTCGACTATTTGGTGAAACAACCCAATCGTCGACCAAGCGAGCGGGTGTATCATGTAAACCTGCTGAAACCGTGGAAGGAGAGGGACTCCGATCCCTCCTCCGGTCAGCCCCGCTCTCTCTTCGCTGAAGTAAGTTCCCTTAATTTCGGCGAGCAGCTATCTCCCAGACAGAGGCAGGAGCTCGAAGCAGCTATCTGCTCCGTCCCAGAGGTGGTGAGTGAACAGCCCGGTCGGACCTCTCTGATTGCGCATGACATATTGACTGACCCGGGGGTGATCGTTCGAGAGCGGCCCTACAGACTCCCGGAGGCAAAGAAAGCTGAGGTGGAACTGGAAATCAAGCGAATGCTGGAATTAGGAGTAATCGAGGAGAGTAGTAGTCCCTGGTCCAGTCCCATCGTCTTGATTGCTAAGCCCGACGGCAGTTGGAGGTTTTGCAATGACTTCCGTCGGCTCAACCAGGTTTCCCGGTTTGATGCTTATCCCATGCCTCACGTGGACGACCTCCTCGAGAGACTGGGACCAGCCAAATTCTTGACCACACTTGACATGACAAAGGGGTACTGGCAGGTTCCTTTAACGGAGTCCGCGAAGGAAAAGACCGCGTTTAGCACTCCTAGCGGACACTGGCAGTATCGTGTCCTTCCATTCGGGTTACACGGGGCACCTGCAACTTTTCAGCGTCTGGTGGACAAAGTGCTCCGACCCCATAACTCGTTTTGTGCTGCCTATTTGGATGACGTCGTCATCTATTCCAGCACATGGAAGGAACACATACAGCAGGTCACAGCAGTGTTGCGGACACTGGGGGAGGCCGGGCTTCGAATCAACCCCAAGAAATGTTTCTTCGGATTGAGAGAAGCCAAATATTTGGGCTACCTAGTGGGCCGTGGTACTGTGAGGCCACAGTGTTCCAAGTTACAAGCCATACTG
>JANRMT010039852.1:0-17350 GCA_026402145.1 Polypterus bichir lapradei | reverse complement strand
AACTTATAATATTTTGCTCTCCATAAAAATATATCCTGTCTAAATTATACAAGTTAGAAATAAAGTAAACGTTAAAAGAACAAACATTCAAATTTCTTTACTCTTATGTAATTTTATATAAAAAATAAACTTAGATTTTAAATATCCCAAAAGATTTTGCTCTCCATAAAAATATATCCTGTCAAAATTATACAAATTCAAATATGAACATGCTGCATAACAAAACCTGGAAATATAAATAAAATGTGTTCTTTTCAGCAATAACAAATCAAATCATTCAGTTGTCTTTGCTCATATGTCATTTTAGAGCTGGACGCCTGGTATCTTTTTTTGGCAACAAGTTTGTTTATGTTTGGTGTGAGGTTCTGTGTTGTGGAGATTCTCAAGATGGACTGCAGGTGCTCATCAGTGAGGCGACTCCTGTGTGCTGTTTTGTTAGTCTTCATCACTGAGAAGAGCTTCTCACACAGATATGTGCTACCAAACATGCACAAGGTTCGAGCCGCATGTAGATGGAGCTGGAGCATTTCTGCGGTAATGGAGTGAATAAACTGTGCGTGCCCTACAGTATCGTACTTTGCCTTCAGTGTGCCATTACACTGCAGCTCAATCACCTCCATCTGAATCTGCACAAGTGCAGTTTCCACATCAACGGGGGTTGCGAAACAAGTCAAAATACTTTTTTTGTTCTTCAAAGTCACCAAAGCGCCGTGCGAACTCAGTGCGCAGTGCGCTCAGTTTATCAGCAAAGTGCGTATTTGGGAACACCGTTGTGCCGAATTGGTTCAACATTACTTGGCAACAGGGAAAGTGGGGCAAGTTGCACTGGTGCATTTGTGTCTCCCATAAAAGCAGCTTCACTTGAAATCACTTTGTGATTGTGCACTGGTAAAAACGTCTGCTGAAGTGTCAGATTCTTCTTTAACTCTTCTGCTTTCTGTATCTTCTGCATTGCATTCAGGTCTTTCAGGTTATCCTGATGATTTGTCTCATAGTGCCGTCTTAGATTAAATTCTGTAATTACAGCCACATTAGCTCCACAAATGAGAGACACAGGTTTACCGGCAATGTCAGTAAACATATACAAAGCCTCCCATCGGTTTTTAAAGGCTCTATTTTCAGAATCAACTTTTCTCTTCAGCATCGTGTGGGCTAGCTTCGCAATAACTTGCAGCATCATAAGCTAGACTTGATTAACGCGGTAAGTGTTCGGCAAGGCAGCTGAAGCGCTGCATTATGGGATCTGTAGTTTATTGTGTTACCAGCGCTTCATATACCCGGGCCATTAATAACAATAATACAGTATATAAAATGATCTCGCGGGCCGGATATAATTACACGCCGGGCCGGATGTGGCCCGCAGCCCTTGAGTTTGACACATATGGACTAAATAGAATTTGAAAAGATATATTTTTTTCATACATCGAGCCCGCGTGCTATTGTGGTTTTGCCTGCATGCCTCAATAAGTCACCCTCCCCTCGCTCTTACTTTTTTACCGTTCATCTAATGAATACACTGAGTATGGCTTTACCAAAACAATCATTGATGGCGAATAAAGTATCCATTATTCGAGTATGTAGATCGGGGTATATATACATATATATATACCCGCGTATCGCAGCGGAGAAGTAGTGTGTTAAAGAAGCTATGAAAAAAAAAAGGGAACATTTTAACAATAACGTAACATGACTGTCAATATACAGTAATTTTTTTGTGAGTGTTATTGAGTGTTGCTGTCATCAAGGACTTGATTATCATTATTTCTTTCAATCAGGTTCGTATTTGTAGGATGTGTTGTGTTCAAGTTACATTCCGTGTTTGTCAATCGCTGTAAAGATAACAGGTTTCATTCATCGATTCGTTTCTTACTGCATCAATAAACAGCTCGTCTTCTTCTTTATCTGAGACCTGACACACTGCATACACGGGTTTTTTTTTTACATTGTCTTCCTTTAGCGGGACATTGACTTTTTCCACCGTGTGCTTTGTTTCCGCAGTAGCTGCACTTATGAATATGCTTGTATGTATCAGACGCTTCATATTTTTTTGCTGCCTTTTCAATTGGGTAATTCGGTTTTTGTTCAGCGCTCTTTAGAACTGTTGCTTTTTGTCTGTGCACTGCGTCAGTTCACGTGAGCCGCTTGGTGTTCTTGTATCGAAGTTTCCCAGCTATGCTGGTGCCATGTCGTGCTATGTCCATGGCTGTATTTAATGTTACCGAAGTCCCGGCACTTAAAACTTTCTCTCGCAGTTTCGCTGAATTTGTGCCAAACACCACCCTGACCATCTCATCTTCCTCTGCATAAGCACAGTCCTTCACCTGTGAATATTTAGTGGCAGTGTTTCTATTGGATTGCCGCTGACGTACGGCCTTATATGGGCAGGCACTAAATTACAAACGCCAGCGGCAGCCTGTCTATGAACTTAATTTAAAGTTTAGGTTTACACTGTGCTTTGTTTCCTTAGTAGCATCACTCATGAATATGGTTGTATATCACTCGCTCGCTTCTTATTGTTTCGCTGCCTTCTCAATTATATAATGCATGTTTTCTTCAGCGCTTTTTGGAGGTCTTCCTGGTTTTCTATGTACTGTGTGATTACGTGGGAGGCGTGATGATGTCACACAAAACTCCGCCCCCACGGCTTTCGCGCTTATCTCCATTACAGTAAATGGAGAAAAACAGCTTCCAGTTATGACCATTACACGTAGAATTTCGAAATGAAACCTGCTTAACTTTTGTAAGTGAGTTGTAAGGAATGAGCCTACCAAATTTCAGCCTTCTACCTACACGGGAAGTTGGAGAATTAGTGATGAGTGAGTGAGTGAGTGAGTCAGTCAGTCAGTCAGTCAGTCAGTGAGGGCTTTGCCTTTTATTAGTATAGATATATATATACAGTGGGTACGGAAAGTATTCAGACCCCCTTCAATTTTTCACTCTTTGTTATATTGCAGCCATTTGCTAAAATCATTTAAATTATTTTTTTTCCTCATTAATGTACACACAGCACCCCATATTTACAGACAAAAAAAAGAATTTTTGAAATTGTTGCAGATTTATTAAAAAAGAAAAGCTGAAATATCACATGGTCCTAAGTATTCAGACCCTTTGCTGTGACACTCATATATTTATATTTGTGTGGAGTTTACATGTTCATCCTTGAGATCACCTTCATTTGAGTCCAGCTGTGTTTGATTATACTGATTGGACTTGATTAGGAAAGCCACACACCTGTCTATATAAGACCTTACAGCTCACAATGCATGTCAGAGCAAATGAGAATCATGAGGTCAAAGGAACTGCCTGAAGAGCTCAGAGACAGAATTGTGGCAAGGCACAGATCTGGTCAAGGTTACAAAAAAATTTCTACTGCACTTAAGGTTCCCAAGAGCACAGTGGCCTCCATAATCCTTAAATGGAAGACGTTTGGGACGACCAGAACCCTTCCTAGAGCTGGCCGTCTGACCAAGCTGAGCTACCGGGGAGAAGAGCCTTGGTGAGAGAGGTAAAGAAGAACCCAAAGATCACTTTGGCTGAGCTCCAGAGATGCAGTCAGGAGATGGGAGAAAGTTGTAGAAAGTCAACCATCACTACAGCCCTCCACCAGTCAGGGCTTTATGTCAGAGTGGCCTGTCGGAAGCCTCTCTTCAGTGCAAGACACATGACAGCCCGCATGGAGTTTGCTAAAAGACACCTGAAGATTCTCTGGTCTGATGAGACCAAGATAGAACTTTTTGGCCTTAATTCTAAGCGGTATGTGTGGAGACAACCAGGCACTGCTCATCACTTGTCCAATACAGTCCCCACAGTGAAGCATGGCGGTGGCAGCATCATGCTGTGGGGGTGTTTTTCAGCTGCAGGGACAGGACGACTGGTTGCAATCGAGGGAAAGATGAATGCGGCCAAGTGCAGGGATATCCTGGACAAAAACCTTCTCCAGAGTGCTAAGGACCTCAGACTGGGCCGAAGGTTTACCTTCCAACAAGACAATGACCCTAAGCACACAGCTAAAATAACGAAGGAGTGGCTTCACAACAACTCTGTGACTGTTCTTGAATGGCCCAGCCAGAGCCCTGACTTAAACCCAATTGAGCATCTCTGGAGAGACCTAAAAATGGCTGTCCACCAACGTTTACCATCCAACTTGACAGAACTGGAGAGGATCTGCAAGGAGGAATGGCAGAGGATCCCCAAATCCAGGTGTGAAAAACTTGTTGCATCTTTCCCAAGAAGACTCATGGCTGTATTAGCTCAAAAGGGTGCTTCTACTAAATACTGAGCAAAGGGTCTGAATACTTAGGACCATGTGATATTTCAGTTTTTCTTTTTTAATAAATCTGCAACAATTTCAAAAATTCTTTTTTTTTGTCTTTCAATATGGGGTGCTGTGTGTACATTAATGAGGAAAAAAATTAATTTAAATGATTTTAGCAAATGGCTGCAATATAACAAAGAGTGAAAAATTGAAGGGGGTCTGAATACTTTCCGTACCCACTGTATATATATATATATATATATATAGTCACAAGAATGACACAAAGTCATCAAAAAGGTTTGGGGCAGCCACCTGTATATTGTTCCTTGGCTGTAAAACCAGTTTAAATTGAACAGAGGTGTTCACAGATCCAAGTCCAAAACAGAACTGAGCTATGTTGTTAAGATGGCGGCTTTATATGCTGAGAAAAGGAAGTGACTTCATCAGTACTGGCCTGAACCGGAAGTGACGTCATCAGTGGTCCTGGACCCGGACGTGATGTCATCAGTGCCCCCCACACACACACACACATATATTAGTGCTGGGCAGAGATTAAAATTTTTAATTGCGATTATTCACGATTAGATGCAGACAATTAGATTGTTATGTGCAAAATTCAATAATGAACTCAAAAGTAGTGTATTGCGTGTATTTGGTTTACAAACACTAAACAAATAAGGTGCTTTTTAACAGTATGTATTCCCTTTACATAGTAGCAGTTAAAATATTTCTTGTAAATTTCAACTTAAACATTAATGTAATTACATCAAATATAAAACCAAAGCAATTTGCCACTGCCAGGGCATTAATGTTTTATCTAGTTTGCTATAGAAAAACAAGTTACCGTCAGAGTCCAGAGCCACAATCATAACATTATAACGGGCACCTTCCGAGCAACAGCAAGTTAACATTTCTAAATCTGTTTTCTTTTTTATCAGAACAGATACCAACAGAAACATTTTCTTTTATCAGGGAGCAGCATGAACAGTCTATGGTCAGTAGAAACTCTTTGAGGGATAATATTTTTTCTGAAAAGTGCACAAAGGAATGGTTTCACACATAAAGTAACATAAAATGTCTGTTTGCATAGTGGGTGGCTGCCTGGCTGTCTTTGTGAGACAGGTGCGCTGGGGTGGCAGTTGCAGTGAGATGTAATATGGTTTGTACCTCCTGTCATTGTAAGTGTCTGTCCTCCCAGGCGAAAATTGCCATAGGTGCATCAGCTACACGAATGTGTTCAGCACCACGATCAGCTGTCGACCGATCAGCTGATGCTGGTACCTCACTTTTTTTTTCAATCTACATCTGCAGATCACTTGCATCAAAATCAGAGTACGACAAATCAGAGTCTGATTCAGCGATAATACAAAAAAAGTCATACCAAAATGGGTAATGCCAATCTGTTCTAAAGCACCGAGGTTAGATTTTACTGGGCCTATGGGACATGAGATCAATTCATTAATGAAAAACTTTTGAGTCAAAAGGAATTTATGGAACACAAGGAAATTTTCATAGCAGATACAGGTGACTAGTTTTGTAAAATAAAATTTAGGTTTTGCATTCTTTTAGATTAAAATCCAGCAATTGTCAGTTGCACACCAACTTGAGATGCTTCAACAAGTTCAAACATGCTGGGGAACTGAGGTGCACTGCTCCATTAAGTGAAGTGTGGCTGACTATATGCACTAAGTATTTGTGCAGATCATGTAGTCCATAGAAGGAGTATATATCCATCCATCATCCAACCCGCTATATCCTAACTACAGGGTCACGGGGGTCTGCTGGAGCCAATCCCAGCCAACACAGGGCACAAGGCAGGAAACAAACCTTGGGCAGGGCGCCAGCCCACCGCTGGGCACACACACATACACACACACCAAGCACACACTAGGGACAATTTAGAATCGCCAGTGCACCTAACCTGCATGTCTTTGGACTGTGGGAGGAAACCGGAGCACCCAGAGGAAACCCACACAGACGTGGGGAGAACATGCAAACTCCATGCAGGGAGGACCCGGGAAGCGAACCCAGGTCTCCTAACTGTTAGTAAAAAATATTGAATGTTTATTTAAACAAGTTCATAATCCACATAGCAAAATCAAATAGATATATATAATGAACAAATCACAAAAGATTAAAATAGGGAAAATAAGAGGAAGGCCAAGAATAGGAAATCCAAAAGGTAACAAAATTAGTTGACAATGTTCACAAAATCCATAAACAAAACCAAAGTTCAAACCACTAAAGTCAAGAAAAGCTCCAGAAAAAAGTAAATGCAAACTGATAAACAATGGCGTTCAGGCATGCTGTTGTAGAGGTATGAAATTGAAAGCATCCATGTTCCCCTTTTTATGTCGTGTTCTCCTAGAAAGCAGATGCCTTCTATGTATTTCTCAATGATCTGGATTTTTTTTGCATGCTTAATGAGTGTGTGGCTAGTCTCCATCCCAGTACCTAGTATAGAACACGTAATAGAAAAATCAGCCAAATGGCAATGTTTTTTCACCCTTACTCTGGTTATGGAATGCTGGCATGTATCCAAAAAAGCAAAATATTGCATATGTGAATTAAAATGCAATGTATTGCATATGTATATATTGTATAAGAATTAAGGCCTACAGGATAAACTCTTGGGCTATACAACATAAAATATAGAAACAGTCATAATCCTGTCTCACACTGCCACTTTGAACAAGTTGTTCCATTGTTTGTGGAAATGTGGAAATATTAAATCTGTGCCTGCAAATTTATTTAAGGTGTTATTGAATATGAAAAGATTCTATATAGAGTATTTTGCCGGTAAATAGTTATATATGTCAAATAAAGCTGTATGTATAGGTAGCTATTTGTATAAAATAAAAAAAGAAATAAAATCATAGAGATTAGATGTATTAGTGTGCAATAAAATGGGAAATAATGTATCTGACAACAAAAAATGCAATTTCAAGTCATGAGTTCCTCAATCCAGTGTCACGGTAAAAGGTCAGGGGGCAGAGCCTATCCAGTTAGCATGGGGTTACAAACCAACTGGGATGTCAATTCATCAAAGGGACAGTTCAGTTCCAGTCATTTACAAATTGAAACAAAACTATTAAAGGATATTACATTGAAACAAGCAAGCAGAATACTGTGTTAAAAGACGCTGGTGTTTTGAACAGATTTGCTTGAAAATCATTAACTGATAAACTGATCTTGGCAGGTCAAGTAACATGTATATTGTAAGGCAAGTGTTTGTTTAGATGTTTCCACTGACAGAGTACTGTCTTCATAAAGATCTACTTACCAAACAGCAATTATTTTCTAGTGGAAAACTGAATTTTCTTTCTCATTAGAAAAGTCATTTTAGGAATTAAATTATGTGCCAGCAAAATTCTACTAAGCGTTTTTTTTTCCTACTCGATGAATTGTTTGCACAATACTGTATAATCAATCTAATTCATTTGTCAGCATTCATACCCAACCCCTGCCCCCAACAACCTATTTCTGCTGTGAACACACGTTGTTACCTTGTTTTATGAAGCATTTATCATGACTTACTGGATCTCCCTTCTCTAAATAAAATCATTCTTCTGCTATAAAAGGATGAAAACTTGTAAGCAATCTCTTTAAGGCATCTACTTTACAGGCCGCCTTCTTGGCAGGTGGTCAAGAAAGGGAAACTGCCACACACTAGCAATTCATTGAAATACTTGATAGGGAATTGCAGGCAGAAGAATTTCATGAGAAATGTCATCCCCATAAAGCACAGCCCTTTTACGGTGAGTGAAAGTAACTAACTGCAACACAAATTCCTTGATGCATAGCTACATAGTTTATTTCATAGAAATCAACTTTCCATCCAATTTTTTTCACATTCCAAGTGCACTACATCTGAAGGAAGTGGGGATTAGGAAATAACAAAGAACACAAAGCTTTGTTCACATAGAATAAATAGGAAATATTGCCAGTGCTGGAAATTTAGAAAACATTCAAATCTATAGTAAGAAACAAATCAGTTAAGTCTCTCCTGATAATTCAGAATAAATCTCTACCAGAGCTTTGTTCCTAGAACCCACTACTAGAGCCAGGCCTAGTTCAGTTGGGCTGAGAACTAAGAAACCACATCAACCTCCCATGAGGGTTCAGTTCTTCTTGGGAATGGGCACCAGTCAAGTGACAGGCATGGTTGGGATAGATCTAGACACTCTAGATTATGACAGTAGAATCAGACTCTTGACGTGTGGAATGCAATTTATTTCAATCTTTTAGGAAACCGAGCCATAATAGAGACCAAGAATTTGTCGTTGAAAGTGCATAGCCTGCTGATGCTGTAGGATTACTAAGAGATTTCATCACTCATGTTGAATCAATTGTGATACATGAAGGAGTGTGACTGAGCAAAAACATACATCACATAAATCCAAATAATAAAAGGACATAGCATGTGCCTTGACACAGATTGCTAAACCTGCAATTCCTGTAGCTGTGAGGTGCCAGTTCCAACTCTTGTGTCATTATGCAGCTATGCAGCTCTGAATTCCTGCAGTCAAAATGAAATATATATAAATACTAGGGGACTTTGCCCACTGCTTGCTTCGTTCGCCAATCCCCCGGTCTGTGCTACGCGCCAGCCACTTCACATCTCTGTCACTCTTGTATGTGGATTTCACTTTCAACAAACAACAAAACTTTTAATTCTCGCGGATACACCTCTTCATTGGGAAGAAATACTACTTTTCCCTGATGGCAACACGAATTAGACGATATACAAGTCTCCGACTTATACTTTAAATCCGAACAATATATTCGATCTCTTTTTGCTATTCCGTTATTCCACCGAGTAATAATTTCCTTTTGTTAGCGCTAATGTGATCATTACTCTTATTTTGAGACTTTCGAATTTTAGTACTTTCATTATCTCTAACCTGCTCTGTATGTGTATCACGCCAATGTTTTTGAATTCTTTATGACGTTCTACTTTGTCATCTACTATTTTATTTCCTGCCCCAGGCATGGATAATTCTCTTGACACAAAGTCTCGTCTCACGGGATGTAAAAATATCTCTCTGAAAAAGTCATGTCTCATCCCAGGCTAAAAACTCTCGTCTCGTCCGAGGATTTTTTTATTATAATAGAGAGGTATAAACACAAACATTGTGTGTATATATGTATATATATATACATATATATAGCTAAAGAGGTGGTGAGATCTGCAAACTAATTAAAGGGCCAGCTGTCCTGCTTACACTTTAGCTCTGCCACGACAAACTCCCCCCTCCATGTCTACTTTGACATACTTTTTATTTGGTCTGTCATCTGCAATCTCCCAAAACAGTCCCTGAAATCTACCTCAAACCACTTTGTAGTGTCATTTTGGTGTTCAGATATTATGCCAAAATATTGCAGCCTGCATGAGATTGTGCCTTCTGGTGGCTCCTGGGGTACTACACCTCATATTCCCATCTAGCCTTGTTTAAATGCTTGGGCAAGTAGACCTCTTTTTGGATTGCTTGCCCTCTTTCCAGCTCCACAAGAGCCTTGTACTTTAGGAAGATAGAGCAGAGCAAGGTCTGCTTGTGCTGTTTTGAAAAGCCACCCTTTACTCTTTCTGCATGTGTAGCTTTAAACGTCGATTGAAATCACCATATAAGTTTGTTAAAGTAAATATTAACAAAAAAGATTACAACTGTTAACTTTGCAGGACATTTTGAATAAAAAATACATAAAAAATACATCAGGATCTGGACATTGATGTATATTGCTTCTTTTAGCAGCAATATGGCAATATAGTGGGGTCTTCATTTTCATCAACATATACTATTCTAAAAGCATGCTTGATTCAGTTCAGGTCACTGGGGGCCAGGGCCTTAAGGAACTTTTCAGTGGAGTCACTGCAGATTCCACTCACACATATCCACATGCACATATACGTTTAACAAACTATAGCATGTCTATATTTTGAGACACCTCCTTTAGAGTATATAAGCACAAAATATAAGCATTTCATGCACTAATTTAGAAGGTTGTTAGTGAGCGCTGCTGTTGTATAGCTGCATATGACAGCAGGCACTCATCACCCATCAGCGCAGCACAATTATCTCCGCCCGCCTCCTATCACAAGACAAATATAGCAGTGAATATTTGTGTGCCAGCACATTTTAGAGCTTAAAGTCATAGAGCGAAGCGAGAATTTTAAACATATATAGATCTTTGTGTGGCCTTTATTTGTTTTCTTAAATTTGGTTAGATAGACAAAAAGAAAGAAAGCATAATTATACTGCATATTTAAAGGTTTTTGTGTATAAGATACTTGTACTAATTGATAACATAAAAGGTTCCACAATAGCCAGCTTTCTGATAAAATTCAATACATGAACCAGATATTTAAAGGAGTAACAGACACAAAATCTCTACAGTCACTACAAAGCTGTTTCATGCTTACCATCAATAATATATTGAAACGTGAAAGCACCCAGCAACTACAACATGAGAGGTGAAATGGAAGATAATGAGTTTGCCATAATGATGAAATTGGAATATGGGAACAAAGCATCAATTAAAAATGGGTAAAAGATATTGCATTTAAGGAGTGGATGGATGGTATTTTGTGACCAGTTAGCTAACCGAACAAACATGAGGGACTGAAAAATGTCTTGTGTCATTGTGCAGCGTCTTTACAGTGAAACTCATAGTGCCCAAGAAATCAAAATGAACACCTAGGAATGAATAAGTTAACATTTGGACACAAGTCAATTTTAGGATCTCAGAGGGCTGGAGCCTGTCTCAGCAGCATTGGCCCAGAGCTATTTTTCTTGTCGGCTCTTTATGCCTCACTCTCTGCTTGTGTGGAGTACCCACAGGTGATCTGACCATCCAAGTTTTTGGCTGGGTAGTGGTTGGCAAACATTTGTTCTCAGTGTGTAAGAGTGACTCAGAGTTTTTGCTGATAATATCTAGAGCAAATACTTCTTAAATCTACTTGAAGTCTGTCTTCAAGCGTACAGGTAAGAACGGAAAAAAAAATGTTCAAATGACAACTCATGTTCATATTGCATGGCGTTTTCAAATAGTGACATTTTCATGTATAAATGTGTGTGTGCATGCGCGAGAGAGGCAGAGACAGATTCAATCTCATTCAAGTAGTTACTGGAATATAAAATAAACACTTTCACAAAGGTATAACGAACCAAGTGTCCTTTGATTCAAGAATAAAACTGAATAACAAAAAATTCAAGTGACAACAAGATACCAAGAAAGCATGACTCACCAGCATTTGTGTGTCTACTTATATCCCTTCAGCAATATCTTTTACAGGTAGTAAAACGTTACACCAGCTGTTACAGACTGAAATCAAAGCCTTCTTTTTGGGCGCGTACATCGTCAGCATTCCATGGCCAGATCTAAACACTAGCATGGAGAGTTGCTCGTGTACTAAACTACTATAGCTGCAGGTGGAAGTTCTGTTTTACTTATGGTGCCAAGCAGAGTTGTGCCATTGTGCAGCAGTCTATTAACCAGCGAAAGCACTGTGAAGAAGCTATCTGTTGTTACAGTTCCGCCTTTGTTCAGAAACAGCTCCATAAGCTTTATGACTACAGACTCGGAAAGTCTTTGCCCTGGGTTGTAACTCAAAAAACAGATCTCAACAAAACGTTGCCAGATGTCCGAGATCGCAGGAAATGTGTCGTTTTTCACATATTCTGCACTAGTGTCTTTGTTGTCAAAGTGTAAATGCTGCGTGATAGTCTGATAGTGGTCTTTGGACATTGTATCTTTGATTGCTGGTACAACAAATAGTACTGAGCAGGCATCAATTACCGCACCAACTGTGGAAATCACTGCTCTTGTGAAAAGAATGCAGATAAATGCCATCAACTTAGAGAGGGAGACGCAAGTTCGTTATACCAAATGAACATCACTGAATAATATAAAAAAAAACAAGCGCTAACTTTTACAAGTAGCCAAAATGTACACGGAACACACATGAAAAGCATTTATTCCAAATTACAATATATTATTTACCCTTTACAACTCCAAGCACCTCACTCCCAGATAAAGAGACCTGAGCTCTGAGAATTTTGCGACTGACTTCAGCTCTGTCCATCGGGATTGGGAGAGATGAGATAGCAGGCTGCTTGCTACTTGTGCTGATCAACACATTTGCAAAACAAAAGACGCTGATGGAGAGGTGCGAAGGAATTTAAGGTGGCCCGGGATTTATGAGTTTTTTTGTAGGCTTCAGGAAATTTATTGTTAATACTTCAGATCAGGTGAACTGTCTGTACACCACATGTTGTTTATCATAAAACAATGCCATCTTCTCTGCTTTTACCTGATAATTCTGTCTGGTCCATATGGCGGACAGAAAAACTATATAGGTGGATGGCAGTATCTGGTGTTTGAAGGTTTGTCCTTGTTTCTTGTGATGCTCCAACAATGATGGATGGATTAAAAGGCAGAAGTCTATGTGACCATCATCTTCAAGTCCTTCCGTGAGAACCCTAAATCCAAAGAGGACTGTTTCATTTATGTTAGGTAGAATGCCCAGAGGGGACTGGGCAGTCTAATGGTCTGGAATCCCTACAGATTTTATTTTTTTCTCCAGCCGTCTGGAGTTTTTTTTTGTTTTTTCTGTCCACCCTGGCCATTGGACCTTACTCTTATTCTATGTTAATTAATGTTGACTTATTTTATTTTCTTACTGTGTCTTTTATTTTTCTATTCTTCATTATGTAAAGCACTTTGAGCTACTGTTTGTATGAAAATGTGCTATATAAATAAATGTTGTTGTTGTTTCTGAGAAAATGAGAACAGCTTCTGTTGTTTTCATTGAATCCAGTCTTCCAAATATTATCTAGTTTGTTATCCAATAACTAAACATTAGCTTGAAAAATTCCATGTTTTTTACTCACCTAATTTTGACTAATGGATCATACTCCAACTCTTTATGCTTGCTGTCTCTCTATTTTACTATATATAAACATAAAGAGTTGGGGTTTCCACGCCATATACTTGTCAAAAAAAAAATAAACAATATGTTCTTTACAGATTTGAGCCCACAACAGAACTGCAAGATAACAAGAACATGGCTGTTATACAGTAATCCCTCCTCGATCGCAGGGGTTGTGTTCCAGAACCCCCTGCGATAGGTGAAAATCCGCGAAGTAGAAACCATATGTTTGTATGGTTATTGTTATATATTTTAAGCCCTTATAAACTCTCCCACACTGTTAACATTATTAGTGCCCTCTAGACATGAAATAACACCCTTTAGTCAAAAGTTTAAACTGTGCTCCATGACAAGACAGAGATGACAGTTTTTTCTCACAATTAAAAGAATGCAAACATATCTTCCTCTTCAAAGGAATGTGTGTCAGGAGCAGAGAATGTCAGAGAGAGAGAGAGAGCGAGAGAAAAGCAAACAATCAAAAAATCTTGCTGTTGGGCTTTTAAGTATGCCGAGTACCGCGATAAAGCGGCCGCAAAGAAGGGAGCAATGTGAAGGTAGTCTTTCAGCATTTTTTAGATGAGCGTCCGTATCCTCTAGGCAAACAGCCTCTGTGCAAACAGCCCCTCTGCTCACACCCCCTCCATCAGGCGCAGAGAATGTCAGAGAGAGTGAGAGAGACAGAGAAAAGCAAACAATCAAGCACTGCACGGGAAGCATATCGTATATCATTGAGGAGTTTTATTTAATACGTAATACGTGCTCTGATTGGGTAGCTTCTAAGCCATCCGCCAATAGCATCCCTTGTATGAAATCAACTGGGCAAACCAACTGAGTAAGCATGTACCATAAATTAAAAGACCCATTGTCCGCAGAAATCCATGAACCAGCGAAAAATCCGTGATATATATTTAAATATGCTTACAGTACATTTAAAATCCGCGATAGAGTGAAGCCGCGAAAGTCGAAGCACGATATAGCGAGGGATCACTATATATTTGATAGGCAGGTAGAGGAGGGACCATAAGCGGACCGTAAGAGAAAGTGATGTCTCTAGGAAGCAGGTTCAGGGAGTTAAAAATTATCCCAACATTATCCTAACATCCCAACAGCAACCAGCCTAGATTGGGGCAGCATTCTTTCACAGGGAAACATGATTTGAAACATGTTTAAGTGATTTTGATAAATGTTATGTTATGTTATGTTAAAAGCAGTGGTCACTTGAAAGAACTTATTACAGTATAAATGTATTTTATGGTATGAGGAGTGAAGAAGTTTGAAGTTCTGCTGATTGTTATTCTGAAATTGATTTGATTATTTTTTCCATTGCTAAAAATATTTCTGCCATATTGCAAATCATTTTATTCCCAACATATTTCTTTAAGGTAGCAGCACTGCAGAAGGTTAGTTAAAATAATTGTGTAGACCATTCATTTCAATTTAGAAGTCTTCAGTGTATAATTTTAGTAAGTGGCAGAGATAGTTTTTAAAGACATTTGAAACATCAATTGAGTTCACTTCCATTATTTTTAGTTAACTCTCCCATGCTTGTGCATTGATGAGTACAACACTGGCTAATATAACTAAACATATCCCTCACAAAGCACTGTTTAGTGTAACAGACTATGAAATTAAATACATGCCATCAGCCAGGATATTGCAGTAATTCAAAACAAAAACTGGCAAGCAGGAAAACACACAAAAAGATACAAAAAAATACAAAGTTCTAAAATGCAAACGTTTACTGTTTTACACTAAGCTTTTTGGTTTGTGTTACATGTGAATTTGTCCATTAGGATCAATAAAGCACCTTGTAATCTATCTGTTTCTCTATCTGTCTATCTATCTATATATGGAAATTACTGTTGCAAAGGTTATGCAGACACAATTGCTAAAGCAACCCTGTAAGAGGGGGATACCATACCCTTTTTAATTTGCATCATGTGACTGCTGCACGAGAGGTGTTGCCAGGCAACACAATAAAATGACCATGTTTAAGGGCCAGCAAAACATAAAAGGAGGAGTTAATAACAGAACCCAAACTCTTGCCAACTGCTTTCTGATGGGCCATTTTGTCTAACAAGGCAGTGGAGTACACACTTTACGTAGGGACTTTAACATCTGGATGTTGTTAAAGAAGTACCATCTAAAGAAACATGTGTTTTAGACTAAAGCAGTTGGTCAAAGCTTTCCTGAGTAATTCTAAGATCAAGCTTTGTTCTGATTTTAATTTTATTTTATGCAAGAAACAAAACATAATAACAAAGCACAACTCAATCAAGTGAAAAAAGCAAGTACAACAATATGTTTCAAAGACACTCCATGAAAATCAGCAATCAAAACCCACCAAACAAATAAAGCCATTATGATTACAGATCCCCATCTAAAATATTTTTATATTGAATACAATAACAAAGATAAAGAAGACTGAGCATAAGCCCAGCATGTTTACTTTAGAATTACATTAATGTGTTCTTGCCAAGTTCTGAAAAAAATCTGAATGAATCCTTGTAGTGAACATTTGATTTCTTCTAATTTGAGATAATACAAAACATTGCTTTTGCATTGTAATTTTTTTCTTGGTATTACTCCAAATATTGATGTTATTGTGTTAGGAGTTATTTGAAATCCAAGGCTATCTGATATATGCAACGAAAAAAATAGTATTCAGGTGTAGGATTTTCAAAGAAAATGTGGAGTAACAATGTACGTGATAAACATTACTCACAGGTTGGATCTGTGAATTCATTTTAGACAAAATATATGCAAACTATACATAATTTATAACTTATGTATGTTGTACTTGTTGTGAACTTGAACCCGGACACAGGCAGACGGACAACATAGTTTCACCCAACACACGTCTATTTACAAACTAGGTGTCCCCTGTCGTCTTCCCCCCAGCACTTCCTGGTGTGGCGGAAGTGCTGGGCTCCAGGGTTCCTCAGGCAACAGGGCGCCGCCTGGTGGTGGCCACGGGCCCCTACAGGGTTGGGCTTCCAAGCCCTCTACCCGTGGCCCCCAATACATCCAGGGCAATCGCCCCCTTGCGGTCTGGAGGAGGCACAAGCCCTCCTCTAGTCCTCCTGGGCGTCCCGGCCGGGCTTCAGTCCCGACCGGGTCCCACACGGGATACTCCGGCATCGGGGCATCGCCTGGCGGTGGCCACGGGCCCCTACAGGGTTGGGCTTCCAAGCCCTCTGACCGTGGCCCCCAATACATCCAGGGCAATCGCCCCATTGCGGTCTGGAGGAGGCACAAGACCTCCTCTAGTCCTCCTGGGCGTCCCGGCCGGGCTCCAGTCCCGACTGGGTCCCACATGGGATACTCCGGCATTGGGGCGCCGCCTGGCGGTGGCCACGGGTCCCTACAGGGCTGGGCTTCCAAGCCCTGTAACCGAGGCCCCCAACCTAACCAGGACGGACGCCCCCTTGCGGTCTGGAGGAGGCACAAGCCCTCCTCTGGTCCTCCTGGGAGCCCGGCCAGGGACCACATTGTCAAATATCGAACTAGAATTTTTTTTTTTGGTCCAAATACTATTCTCTTTCTATTTTCACGCAGGTTAAAATCCAATTGTTCCTACTAAGCATTTGCTGTAGTTTTTTCTTTCATTCGTCCCACCATCTGTGCAACTATATGTTGTGAATGGCTTAATTCCATTCTTTTTCTGACAATTTAATTGAGAGATCCCTTTACAATCATTCCCTTAGATCATTAAAGGTGTAAGGTCCATAAGGTTGTTTTTAATATAGCCTAGAGATGCTGTCTGTATCCACATTCATGGGAACCAGTATCACCTCAGAAATGGATATAATTCAAAGTTGATTAAAGTAGGGTAAGTAGTTTGTAGCAAATTTTCAAATTTAAAAAATGATATAGTATGTTCCAGAAGATTACATTTAGAGTGTAATAGTTCAAAACATGCAAATACATTATCAATATGCAGAGCTCTAAATGTCACAATCTTTAATGATTAGGCTAATTATCATATATTGAGGCAATAGATAAGAGATTCTATGCCTTAAAATGTGCCCTACATTGGTTCCATATCATTAGGGAATGTTGAACCATTGAGTTGCTGAAAAATTCATCATAATAAGTCAGCAAGCAAAGCATGCAAAGAATCCTTAAACCAAAAAATAATTTCTATGCCTAACTAAGTATGTGTA
>JANRMT010039847.1:0-15600 GCA_026402145.1 Polypterus bichir lapradei | reverse complement strand
GGAGGAGCCATTTGGCACTCAGCGCACACGTGACGTTAGGTTTGTCAACCCACAGCACTCAAACTCCAGGTCAGCTCCTGGTATGATGTCTCCAGTGGACAGTCTGCATGTCCTTCCATTGTCAGTGGATTTCCAATGTGGACTCCTACAGCCGCTAACTGTGAATTGTGTGATCAAAATACAAACTGACTGACACGTCTCAGGATTCACCGATGACAGTAAAAGCCACAAAGGAACTGAAATCAAACTGTACTCACCTATTGAATCATATCTGGTGTTTGTTTCTAGGGAAGACAAAAAAGAATATAAAGATTAATTATTTATGAATGACTTTACCATTTACTGAGCAGTCAGTCTGTTCTGATGTCGATGTGAGATCTTCTGTCCTCACCTCTCATTCTTCTCCATTGAATGACCAGCAGGGGAGTCACCACTAAGCAAAGAACCAACAAGACGCAGAAAGCCACCAACCAGCCAGAGACCCCTGGGGAGAAACCTGCAAAATGAGGGGAAGACGTGTGAGTCTGTGAGACAGGAATGAGGTTCAGGTGAGGAAAACACAGAAGAATCCATCAAGTGGGACTCCTTTTCTATCCAGTATCTCACCTCCATTAATGTCCCTTCAGTGTCATTCTCCACCAGTGTTTGTCTCTTAAGTCTTTTAACCTACACGTTTACTTTTCATTTCTTTGAATCATGGGCACAGATTTAGGGGTCCACTCCTAGACTGAGACACAGTTGAATTTTCTGCAGACAGACAGACTGCCTTGTTTTGAAGTCACACTGCTAGCCAACTGTACCTGACCCTGTAGATTTATTCACGTGTCTGTGTGGTGGTATCTGACTGTTCCATCTCTTATCTATATTTCATTTCCACTTATGGATCTTTTCCTTTTTCTTGTATATGGCACATCATTTAACACAAAATTGATTAGTAAGTTGAATTTGAAAAGCACACATTTAAGAGGAGCCTCCTACAACCCCAAGACATGCCTGTTGTGTCCATTCTGAATTAGCCCTGTGTGTGTGTGAGTGGGCCCTGTGCCCAGTGCTGCTGCTGGAGTCGGCTCCATCACCCACTACCCTGAACTGGATTAAGCCTGTTTGTCAATGTTATGGTTTATGTTTCTGAGAAGTAGAATGTGGAGTGACTCACTCAGGGTCACACAGGGAGTCAGGGCTCAGGATTGTGGGTCACAACTACAAAGCCATGACCAGAAGACTCCGTCCTGTCACTGTGTGTCACCCTCTCCATCACATTGTGACAGACCCTCAGGCAGAATGTCCCCAACCAGAGATAAATCAAAGGGGTCGGCACTGTTTATTGTTTTACCATTTTAATAATATTATTATAAAACATGTTAGGTGAGTCACAATAGTAAAGGAAAATGGGACTTATGACAGGAAAGACACTTTAGTGGTTGTCCTTCACCAGCATAATTCCAAATGCTCACCATAATTAAAATGTGATTTACTACAGATTTTTTATCTGAAGTATTTTCCAAATTTTCCACAAATTCATTAAACGGAAGCCTAGTGTTTTAGGTTGATCTACAAATTTGTAAAATTTGTAAACTTTTGTGTAAAAATGGAGCATTTACCAAATGACATGCTGCTAATACCACACTATTAAATGACATACTGTAGATGCCAAGTCCGGAGTGCCAGTCTAGCTTTGGTGCTTTACTTCTCATCAGACAGCTGAACACGTTGTACTCCTCCTTCACCGGGAGGACGCTGCTCACTCTCAGAAAACCCTCGGAGTCCCGCTCTGACTTTATTGTGGACTGTGACATCACATCTGCCCCATTCATGTCCCTCCAGGTGACTTCTGGTTGGGGGTTCCACTTCTCAGCGCTGCACTCCAGTCGGGTCTTCTGGCCTTCAGTGGAGCTCATAGAAATGGAGGGCTGAGCACCTAAAACTAATGAAACACAAAAGAGTGGAAGATCAGTGAAGAGAAGAAGAAACACTTTAACATCAGCTGACATGACATACGGTTAGGAATGAACTGCTCAAAAAGGGAATTTGGTTACAATGAACAGATTCTGTGTTTGGTGTGTAGGCATCAATTTTATTGTGTTTCACTTGTGTCAGATTATTTTGTTTATTGCTAATATTTAATGAAACTTGGCAGAGTGTCAGTTTGAAATGTTTGGGATGTTTGATAAAGAATGGAGCCAACTGAGGTTAGGGGTCAGATTTGGGGACTATGAGGACATTCTTCACACTCGTAAATAAAGAGACCAGCTATTAAAATACAGAAATCCACACAGGACAGACCAGACCAGAGGAGTTTTTCAGCTTAACACTCCCCCAAACAGGAAGAGCAGCGTCTTTGATTTGTGGATTCCAGTTCTTTGGTATTCTGTCTGTGCTGGGAGGCAGGAGCTTCTCATTATTCTTAAGTGACCTGTAATCCCATTTGCTCTGCCACTTGATGTCCCACTTGTTCAAGCCTGCCAGATAGTGTCCAGCGTCAAGTTTTAGCCAGGGTCTCAACCCTGCTTTAGGTGGCGTTTAGTCATCTGTGATCTTTTGGTGATTCTTTAAATATTATAATTGTGTACATTTGATTGTTTTTGTTCTTATGTATGTTATGTTTTGAACATTTCGCTGTTTATTATTTATATGTTTTGTTTTACCATATTTAGTGTGGAATATGACCCGGACACAGACAGGCAGACATCGTA
Source organism: Polypterus bichir lapradei (assembly GCA_026402145.1). Taxonomy (NCBI): domain Eukaryota; kingdom Metazoa; phylum Chordata; class Cladistia; order Polypteriformes; family Polypteridae; genus Polypterus; species Polypterus bichir. The sequence continues at coordinate 12,907 of JANRMT010039847.1, read as the reverse complement.
GGTACAAAACCCAGCACACGTTTATTCATATTTACATAAAGTGAAGCACAGCACACAACCCACTCTCACCCCCAAAGTCCAGGCTTCTCCATACTGCCTCCCTTCAGGTCCACCTCCACTCCTCTCCTTCCGAGCTCTGCCCTTCTCTCTATCGACTCCAGCCATCCAATGGAGGGAGGTGGCCCCTTTTAAACCCACCCAGACATGCATCAGGTGCCTCCCAATGAGCGCCTGCCGACCCTCACTGGTGTGGTGGAAGTGCCGGCTGTGCACCTGGAAGCACTCCGGGTGTCCCTGGTCTTCGTATATGTGGAGGAAGTGCTGAGGGCCAGGACTCTTCAGGTATCAGGGCTCCCCCTGGTGGTGACCACAGGACCCTATAGGGTTGAGATTCAAAGCTCCTTTCCAGTGGTCCCCAAAGCCACCAGGGCAGTCGCCCTCTCATCGTCTGGAGGAGGCGTAAGCCCTCCTCTGGTCCTTCTGGGCGTCCCGTCTGGGTACCGCCCCCAGCCGCTCACCACATTAGTTATACACCAGCGGCATGGTGGCGCAGTGGTGGCACTGCTGCCTCACAGTTAGGAGACCCTTAAGGGTTCTCTTCCCAGGTCCTCCCTGTGTGAAGTTTGCATGTTCTCCCCGTGTCTGCGTGGGTTTCCTCCCACAATTCAAAGACATGCAGGTTAGGTGCATTGGTGATCCTAAATTGTCCTTGGTGTTTGTGTGTGTGTGCCCTGTGGTGGGCTGGTGCCCTGCCCAGGGTTTATTTCCTGCCTTGTGCCCTGTGTTGTCTGGGATTGGCTCCAGCAGACCCCCATGACCCTGTAGTTAGGATATAGCGGGTTGGATAATGGATGGATGAATGGATGGATGGATAGTTATACACCCTGTTTCCTTTATATAGTTTCAGAGGCTGTAGAACTATCCCAAAATTACGTTTACTTGTATCACATATTAGCTTATTTTTTCAAGGTTTACTTGTAGTTTTTGTTATTTTTGTATTTTATTCTGGTTTATCAACTTTTATTTTATTTCAATCTTTTGTATATCCTGTTGTAGCCGCCGATGTATAAGGCGAAGTCAGGCACGGGTAAGATGCGTGTCAAAGAAATCTCTCAGTCCAAAAGTTCGTTTTAAATTATTTAGTGAAAGTTAAAAGCAAATAATTCACACAAGAATAAAAAGAAAAATAGTTACATACATAGAATAAAGGCAAAAAAAAGGAAAAAATGTATCTTCTATAAACTTAGCTTTTCTTAAGAAGCTTTGGTTATTTCTATACTTAAAGGTTATTTATTTCTTCTTCTGTATGCTTTAAACATACGGTTCAACACTTAAATCTTTTATTTTACAAGTTACTTCACGCTCAAGCACAAACGTGAGCACAAACAAGAACACGGTTAAAAAACCGTATGCCTTTACACATGCATTTATCTTTATTTAGTGTTTTTTTTCCAATATCATATATGCCCCATTTTTCTTTCTGTATATCATTGAAGAGCTTTGAGAATGAGAAATGTTCTACATAAAAAAATGTTCATTATTATTATTATTATCCTCCTCATCTCATCATGGAACACCGTCACTCATACTGGCCGACTTTAACATCACCAGTTAACCCAATTCATACGTCTTTCTATTTGAAAGGAAAATCATAAAACTCAGAAAAAAAGTCAAACCTGATGAGGAGGTAGAAGTGCAAACTCTACACTGACAACAAGTGTTCATGGGAAGTGGACATGGACTTCATCAGGCAGTAGATCTAGTCACTGAGTCATTGTGCCATCCCATAATACAACTAGAAACCAAAATTGTAAATCCCAAATGCATACTGACCTTCAACAGTGAGTGAGACATTAGTCTGTTCTTCTGTTTCTCCAGAGAAAACAAAGCATTTGTAGAGATTGTCATCGGAAACACGGACATTTCTGATCATTAGAGATACGCTGCCAAACTTCAGATTGTCTAGGACCATTGCTTTTCTTCTCTCAATTTGTTTTTTGATTCTGTTATTCTGGTATAAAAGCACCGGTGAGGAGAAGTCCGTTGTAACCCACATGACTTCAAAGGCCTCAGCATTAAGCGCTGGTGAGAGGGAGGCTGGCAGGACCACATCTTCACCGACATAAGTGACGACGGGCTTAGAAGGACTGACAACGATGAAGCTGTCTGGAAAGGAAACCACAGGAAAGATGAGAGAAAAGTTAATGAAAACCATGTTAGCGTATATATACAATAAATGCTGCCTTATCATCTACCATTAAATTCATAGGTGCTGTGGACTTCATTTATTCCTTCTGAAGAATACATTGTCCTAAAATTGCTTTTCTAGATTTAAACTACTATAAGCTATAAAAAGAAATACAATTTAACTCTCCTTTTTTGTTTTGACAAAACACAGTATAAATATATTTCTCCGGAAAGACGAGGTTCTGTGAACAGTGCTAGGAGGATAAATTTTTTTTTGTTGTTTATTTCGCCTTATATAATTTCTTGTATTAGGAATTTGTTAGTTTTCACATACTCCTTGGGGTCAGAGTACAGGGTCAGCCATTGTGCAGCACCCCAGAGCAATTGAAGGTTAAGAGCCTTGCTGAAGGGCCCAGCAGAGTAGAATCTCCTTTGGCAGTGACGGGGATTTGAACCGGCAACCTTCAGGATACCAGCACAGATCCTTAGCCTCAGAGCCACCACTGAGTTAGTAAATGCAACAAAATATTCATTACAATCAAAAATTAATAAAATATAACCAGCCATCCATACCTGCCCAGGAGATATCTGTGTTGTGTAGAAACAATAAGATAAGAAGAGTCCATCGCATCTGAAGGTTCATGGCTGAAACACAAAGAAGAGCTCATTGTACCTGTGAAGTCAGCTCCTCTGACAGACTGGTGTGTAAAACAACTCACAGATAAAACTGCGTCATCTACATGTCAAATGACAGGAGCAGAGACCACCATTTATATCATTTGTGTTTACGTGTTAATAACCCCGGGGCTTTAACTGACATTCTTTACTTGATTTACTGCCTGTACACTTTGGTTGACATGCAGCTTCTCCACTCGACTCTCAGCTCTTTTATTTTATTATTTTCATCCATGACCTCATTGATCTTTATGATAAGCAGACTCTCTCATGCCAGTGAGCTCCCAGTTCTTCACTTATCTAGTTTGGCTTTGACCTTTTCCACCACAGTGGCACAGGAATGACACTCTGTCATCAAACTGGCAGACATCAGTGGTACAGCTGTGGTCTGTCACATCCACCTTTGCCTTATTGTAGCCCCCCACCAAAGACAACTGCATCAGACTGGCCCACCCAGTGGTCACCAATATGAATTGTGTTTCCTTTTTCTTTTGTTATCCTTATGGACTGGTGAGTCCTAGAAAGTATGAGATTCACTTTAGAGAGATGACCAGGAGATGAAAGAAGAAAGCAAAGCAGTTATGAATGTAGGAGGACATTTCCTAAATAAAGAACTGAGGCAAGCAGAACAAATAAGAGCAAAAACAAAACAGGGAGTGAAATGGGAAAAGGCCAGAAACGAAGAAACAAATGGTGCCTACTTGGACTATACAGTATGTGGTGAGACACAAAAGTAACCAGATTGGTAAAAAAATATTTATACATTTATTGATGAAGTCCAGCATTCTAAACATTGTCACCTTCTCTATACTCCTCCTCCCAATCTCAACAACGCTCCATACGTATCTTCCATTGATTGAAACAGTGTTGGAAGTCATCTTGATTGAGGCTCTTTAACAGGCCTGCTGATTTTGTCTTCTCTTCATCCATTGAAGAAAAATGTGTTCTCTTCAGGTCACTTTTGATTTTAGGGAACAAGTAAAAATCACAGGGAGCTAATAGGGATGATGATGAAGGACAGGAATGTTTTTCTCAGTTAAAAACTGCTTTACGGAAAAAGAGAAAATTCATGAGAAATTTGATGTTGATTCGCTGTTCGATTTTTTCACCCGACATTATTGAGACAACTCGTGTAGGGATTGCTGTACAAATACTGACTGGGCGATTCATAGGATATACCTGGCCGGTTGGTGGTTTGAGAGGGCGTGTAGGGGGGCATATAGTTCTATGACTCACGTCCGGCTGACCTCCAGACGGTTTTCCAGGAAAGCCCCAAGCCCAGTCTGGTTATTTTTTTATTTTCTCACCTCGTACAGTATGAAAAGGTATTGTTGAAAGACATTCCTTTGTTCGATGTAAGTATAATTTACAAGCTGGACACCATTATTTCATACAAGAAGAAATGTGACATTGAATGACCTGTCACCAGTAGTCATGGGATGGACAGTGAAAATCTGCTGTCTGAACAACATGGTGGTATATTATATCTATAAAAAATGGAAACATTTAGGAAAAACAATATGGACAAAAATTAAACCATTGAAAATGCAAATTACAACACTAAAATCAGGTGACAGTTCACTAACTATGAAAGTCTACGTTGGGTTGGTCACCATTACATTTTTGAAAAGTCACAGACATTTCAGTTTCCCTAGAAGTGACAATCCTAGATCTTTTACTTATTCTGACACATTACATAATTTAAAAAGCCCTCTCATTGAAGGTCTCCTCTCATATCAGTTACACTCTACGTGGTCTCTCCTTGATTTAGAGTTTCCAGAGTCACAACTGCCTCTTCTTTACTGAGGACACAACTCCTCTCTACACGGCTATTCTTGTAATAAACGCCTCTTGGAACTCAGACAGGCCTTCAACACTCGACATCTCCAGCGTCAGATCACACAGCCTCGTCAGACTGGCACAACTGGTCCTCTCTCTTAGTGATTTCTCTTTCTTATTTAACATTCATTTTTCAGCCAATTCAGTTGAGTCTTTGATCACAGAAATGAGACCTCCAGTAAATGTGCTCATATCTTTGTTGATTGAATGTAATATTGTTCTTAATTTTACACAGGCTGTTATGCTATATATGATGTTCATGTTAATTATGTTAGCAATGCCATTTGATACTAAACTTAGGTACACAAATTCATTATCCAATTTGTTAATACAAACAACTTTCTCACATGTGAACTCCTAATATGTCTTCACTGCCCACCATTTCAATAAACACAAGTCTCTAAGCTGTACCAGAAGTACCAGTAATCAAATCAAGAAAAAGAACGTGACACCCAGTTGTTCTCTACTTACTTCTACTTTAACACTAGCACTGCACTCCTGTTTCCCTATTCATCACTAAGATTATCACCATACGGCACACTCAAATCTCACAATACCTTTTTTAATTAAAGGAATCGAATGTGTCTGTGCTGGAGCTGAGGCTAACCTGCATCTGTAAAATCCCAGTTAATGTTCATTAATGCTTGTTGTGGTGGTCTTGACTTGAGTTACTTTTACTGGTGAAAACTCAGGGTGGACAAGCTAATTCATGACAGCACCCTGATCTCATATGAAGGCCTTCTGCTCTGCTCATGGCTCCTTCACTAAACACACAATTAATCTACACGAGCTGAAGGTACACTTATGTAGCACAAACCAGTTACACGTTACTGAAAATTAGATCTTGTATCACTCACAAACTAAAGATTCATTTCCATCATCTAACAATAATATAATAAACGTCCATAATGTCTCCACTTACCTTCTTTCACTTTATTTTCCCTTCTCTTTCCTCGTTTAGAGCTCACGCATCACGAGGATTTGTCCTTCATCAGCGGTCTGTGAACTTCATGCACAATATGTCAGTCTTTCATGTTCTTAATGTCTTATAACTCTGTAGAAGGAGAAGATGGCGTGTAATAAAATAAAAGGAGTAGTATAAAGTGTTCCTCCTCGGATTAATTTCTCTTTCGTTTTTAAACGGCAGCCTGCCAACACTGACATGCCTGAGTCTTAAAGTGACAGAACCACATTAAAATAAAATGGCCTGTGATCTGACAATAAGACCCTTTTATCAGATCTCATGAGAATTCCATGCTTTTATGATCTTTTTTAGATTGTTTAACAAAGCAGGGCACACACTTATCACCCTTTGTTCAGATTAGAAGCAGACTTGTGGTGTGAGGATCACGTCAGCCCAAGTAAGGAGAGGAGACCAGCAGAAGAAATCAAAATGGAGTCAGGGCATGCACTTGATTTATTAGAGAATAAAATACATTGCTGACCTCCTCAAATGGTGCAAAACAGAAACACAGGGAATAAGGATAAAGAAGTGGCACTTACAGTTTATTAAATCCAAAGCCATCAGGATATCATGTGGGCTTCTTTTTAAAACTGGAAGAAGAAAATGTATTACTGAAATGCAACAAAGAAAACAAAACCAATAATGTTGTAGAAATAAAAATCTCATCTCCTGCTGGTGAACAACATCTCAATAAGCAGTGGGTTTGATTTGACGGGGCTCACGTCTATGCTGAGAACTCAGAAGAAGTGAAATCAAACTTAACATTTCTTAAAAAATCAGAATCCACAGAATGAAACTCTTCACTTGCAGAAACAACACAACGAGACAGCTAAAGACGGCAGGAGTTTGTTAGCAGGTACAGGTTAGAGTTGTGAGATGGACTGTCACTAAAACTGGAGAACTTCTTTGGTAACACTGAGGATGTGTGAGAACATGTAAGCCGTCTTCATCTTTTACCCTCATTCAGTTTTAGTGCTGCTGTTATTTTAGATGTTTTTTTATTGACTCTGAGGTTTCCATTCAGTTAAAGCTCAGTGTGTCCTGTTTTCATGTTCTGACTCACTGGTGTCCTCCATTGACTTGCAGCAATTCACATGCAGCCTTTATCAGGCAAAATAATAATAATATTATAATAATACATTTTATTTATATAGTGCCTTTCCGATGCTCAAAGAGTTTGCTTTGTCTGTTCAGTTCTGAAATATGCCTCAGTTTATATTGTCAGACATTTCAGACGTCACTTGCATGAGTGCCTCTCCACTTCACTTCATCCTTGATATGAAGACCTTGTTGGAAGTTGTTGGAGTTCACTAATAAATATTTTAGGAGCATCTTTAATATTTACCAGGAGATGGTGGACACCATAATGTGGCAGAAGAAGAACTTGGCAAAAATACAAGCAAATGTTCTCAGGTGGAAAAAAAACCAAAATTGAGTAACTAAACAGGAGAACAACCAAGAAATAAAGACAAAAACAAATGATATAGAAAGCAAAAAAATCTCTAAACTGTGTGAAAAAGGCGCTATATAGCGCCTGACCCGGCACAGACTACACAGAGGCACGTGTTCACACTCAAAGGCCTTTATTTTTAGTTCTTCAGCCGTGGGCACACGCCTTCCCCGTGTCCCACAGGCCCAACACAGTCCCAAAGCACAAAACACACAAACCAATTGCTTCCTGGCACCACCACCCCTCCCAGGCAACCTCGTCCTCTTCCTCCTGATTCTGGCCCTGATTGCTGGGAGGCACGCCCTTTTATACCCCACCCGGAAGTGTTCCAGGAGCCTGACCAGCTGGTCTTAATTGCACCTCCGGGTGGGGCTGATAAACCATCCAGCGTGGTGGCTGGTCGTCCGCAGCACCCCCTAGCGGCCACCCCATCTCCCAACCGGGCTGCTGTGGTGGACTCCATGTCCCATGGAGCCACGGGGGAGATTGAGGGATCCACGGCCAGGGAGGCTGCCCCCAAGCGCCCCGGGGAAGGTACTGCAATGTCCATGATGGCTTCCCCGGGACGTATGCAGCAGAGGCGTCCCGGCCGGGCATGGGACCCGGCTGTCCGTCACAACTGTCAAGTAGCTTCCCTGAATCAACATTAACACCATTGATCAACACTGGGATACAGAGATGTGTGCTCTGACATCTTTAATAGAAAAGCAAGATGACAATGACCAGAGATGGGCAGAATACTCTAAAAAAGTATTTACATACTGAGTGCTGAATATACAGTCCTTAATGAATTCAAATTGGTATTCTCATCCAATACTCAAAATGTGTGATTTATTCTGAATACTTCAGGAATACTTTTTGAATTCTGTCAGGAATCAATATATAGCCTTGCTCATAACAATGATATAACAACATATTTTCGTTAAATTGCGTCCTGAAAATGCACTTCAGTCAGTGCCAGTCAAAGCTCATTTGGATCCTTAGGTGGAGCGGACAGACATCACCTCTTGTTGTCCTTAGTGGGCTGTTGATGCCACATGGGCTGGATGGGCAACCCAGCCAGAAGAGGGGATGGTTCCTTACCCACATGGGAGACTCCTAACAGGCAGGGGAGGAAAAAGGGATAAGACCTATAAGAGATGGCCAGACTGGATGGACAGACAGCCCACCAGAAGCAGAAGATGTTGCTGGGGACTTTTACTCCTCCAGCACAGTAGAGGGCAGCGGCCCCAAATATCGGTGCCCAGTAAAGAGGGGTAAATGGATGCTGCAAGGGGGTGCTGTAGGGATATGCGCACCCCAATTTAAAGGATTTCCATATGACTCAGAAGTGTTTCCATCGAGCAGTGGCCCTGGCACTGAAAGTACTCCTGGGTCCTCAATAAAAGGGAACACACTCACTTATCTAGGGATGAAAGAAGGCAACATTCGACTGGAGTAGGGCAATGGTGAAAAGAATTGAGGAGAAATGACTGTGGAAAAGAGAAAACCTCTGCTTGTGCTACTTTGTGAAGGTATTGTGGTAAATAGAAACCATCCTTTAATTTAACCAGGGACTCTGTGTGTGTTTGTGTTAGGTTTAGGGTAGGGGATAGGAGCCTTAAGGCAAATGCTTGGGTACACTTTTACCATTTATAACTTCGTTATTTTAAAGAGACAAACACCTATTCCACTAAATGTATAATAATACAGTCCAAAACCTTTCAAAATTTGTCCTAACATTATCCAAACATTCAGTTTTCTCGATCTTAACCCGATCTTTTTTTTTTTAAAACTTGTCTGTTATGATTTAATTTATGTAAATTATTCTGTTCCTTAGCATTGTGTAATACCGTTCTGAATTAGTTTAGTTTTCTTAGTTTAATTGTTGTATTGTTACTGTTTTTATCGTTAATATAATGGCTAAAAGTGGAGAGGGAAACGACCAAAATACAACTAACCCATCTAAAGAAGATTCTTATGAAAATCACTTTAGTTTGTGGAGGGTTTTTTTTATTTAAGACTTTAGATGAAACACCACAGAGGAGAGTTGGATGAATTAGTACACCACCAGTTGATTCCACACATTGCAATGAATTCTCCACATCACCTTTGGACTCATATTGTTCAGAATTAGGCACACTTGTCACAAAATTAGCTGAGCAACTTAGCCATTCAGTTACAGCTCAGCTGCAGACAGATATGAGCCGCTTTAGCAGCACAACTGCAGAAACAGCTGGCCGGAGTCAATCATCTGATGCAACTTTTTCAAATGTTAAATTTGTCCTGCCCTCCTTTGTTCAGAGGGGATGTTTCTGACAAATACTCAGTTCATGAGTGGGAAGGACTTGTGCGTATGTCCCTTTGCAAGAGCAATCCCAGGAAATACTTGCTAGAATGATGGGCAAAGCAGGAGACATCGTTAAAATCATAATTCACAATAATCTTTCCTTAGACCACTCTCAAGACCCCTCACTAATCTTTGATATCCTGAAGCAGCATTTTAGCGAGTTGACTTACTCCAATATGCCTCTTGCGGACTTTTACAACACATTGCCTCATCCTAGTGAAAACCCACTGGATTACTGGATCCGCCTACATAAGGCAGTAGATGTGGCAGATGAGCGTTTACGCCGGTGAGGGCGCCACTATGACAACCCAAGTCATGAAGTTGCCATGATGTTTATTAAGCATTGTCCTGATTGATCTCTTTCGAATATTTTTAAATTTAAATCATCCGACAGGTGGACTGCACATGAGATTCAGGACAGACTTGATGAATACCAAAGGGATACCAGAGTTTATGCCACAACACCAACTCACCCTCCCTACATTATTAAGCCAGCTTTCCACACACAAGAGATATTGAACTGCCTATCAGAACAATTCAAATCTTGCCCAGCACTTCCCTCTACAGAGGTGCACACGCCTGATTGTGCTCAGCAGTCAGCAAATGACTGTATGAAGAGTTTGGTTAACAATCAGCAGCCGACTTTTAAAGGAGCCATGTTGTCAGTTATTACGTGAAGCTGAGAAGGTAGCAGAGGGAACAGTGCAAGGTGCCGTGCCAATGACTTGCCAGCCACCACTACTTGGAGAGACCAGTTCACATCCTCAGCTGGACACTCAAATGAAGTTTTTTTACGACTGCAGTGAGATTCAGGCTTTGTGTCAGTCCTCACGCACTTGGGGACAGGTGCAGAGTTCAGAGCTATTAGTCCGGCTCAGCATGGCCATCAACTTTCCACTGGCCAGGAGTTTTTTTACTGCATTTACAGAGCAACAACTTCAACTTGCACAACACAATGACCCTGTCACTTCCAAGGTGATACCTTTTGTGATCTGAAAGAGACGACCTTCACGAAGGGAACGACATGGTGCAAATTCAAAGGTCCTTAGGTTGTTGAAACAATGGGATAGGTTAGCATTTCGAAATGACATCTTGTACGAGTGATTAAAGACCCTGTGCAGGGTAAGAAGAAAGTTTGTTTGTCGTTATTCATTGATGGAGAAAGCACTATCTGACATTCATGATCTGGCAGGACATCAGGGACAGGCTCTGCTGTTTCTTCTGGTCTGATATGGAAAATGACATCAAAGCCTACGTGAAATGCTGTCAGAGATGTGTTTTTCCCAAGTCCCCTGAGCCAAAAACACTTATGGCCTCAGCAGATTCAGATGTTAACTTTGCCTACAATGCTACAGTACATAAAACAACAGGATATGCTCCATTTTTCCTTATGTTTGGTTGTGTTGTAGCGGGGCTACATAGTAGTAATAGTGTTGTCTGTGTTCGTACCACATGCGTCTTGTTTCCATCGTCCCGCTTACTGTTTGTGTGTGTCAGTGAATGCTGTCCCCGTAAAGGGGGATGGATGATGGAAGGAGACCGCAGCCCCAAACCTGGAAAACACCGGTTTTCAATCAATCAATTACATTCGTCACAGGACTATAAAAACAATCAAGAGGGAACGAAGAGGGGAAGGAGAAAGGAGGAGAGAGAGAAGGAGACTTTCATTATACGACCACGAACCATCTGTACCTGCTGTATTCCACATCGCGCATTTCCATCCAGTTTGTTTTTCATTCCGCCGGACTTACTCCAACACCCTCATCACGAGAGACCCCGGGGTTGGATAGTCATCCACCACCGCCGAGGATACACGGTGAGGCTGTTCCATTTTGTTCCGGGAATTACAAACACTCCCTATATCGGTTAACCAGTCATCTGCATTCAGGACAATTGTTACTCGGACTCAAGTTCACGACCGTTCATTTCCGTGTTTCATTCATTCTTTTTTGGTATTTGTGTTTGTTATATGTTACAAGGGCAAGGGAGGGGTTGTTATATTCATATAGGGATTTGTCACGGTGTTGCTTTGGTGGAGGGATATTTATAATTTGTTTAGCTATTCTGTTTCATTTAATACAATTTATCAGTTTAAGTTTACATATCTGCTTTTGTGCTTATTTACACCATCGATTGTGGGGAAAAGTTTAATTTGTTAAAGGTACGGCTTGATTAGATTCAACCTCAGCAATTAATCCAGGCCACAGGTCTTGGAGGTGTAGCTGCCGGCCGAGTAAGGGGTCGGCCGTTACAGTGTTCCAACACTACCTGTGGAGGAGGTCTCTAGGACTCTAAACATATCCAGATCTCATCATGTGATATCATCTACTGTTAAATTCCACTCCATACTTCTAAAATTTTTATTATTATGCTGTATTAAGGATTTGTTCTGTTCTGTGTATTGTATTGTATTGTATTGACCCCCTTCTTTTGACACCCACTGCATGCCCAACCTACCTGGAAAGGGGTCTCTCTTTGAATTGCCTTTCCCAAAGTTTCTTCCATTTTTTCCCTAAAGGGTTTTTTTGGGAGTTTTTTCTTGTCTTCTTAGAGAGTCAAGGCTGGTGGGCTGTCAAGAGGCAGGGCCTGTTAAAGCCCATTGCAGCACTCCTTGTGTGATTTTGGGTTATTCAAAAATAAATTGCATTAGAACATTAGAACATTCTAGACGAGAACAGGCCATTCAGCCCAACAAAGCTCGCCAGTCCTATCCACTTGTTTCCTCCAAGAAAACATCAAGTCGAGTTTTGAAAGTCCCTAACGTCTTACTGTCTACCACACTACTTGGTCACTTATTCCAAGTGTCTATCGTTCTTTGTGTAAAGAAAAACTTCCTAATGTTTGTGCGAAATTTACCCTTAACAAGTTTCCAACTGTGTCCCCATGTTCTTGATGAACTCATTTTAAAATACAAGTCTCGATCCACTGTACTAATTCCCTTCATAATTTTAAACACTTCAATCATGTCACCTCTTAATCTTCTTTTGCTTAAACTGTAAAGGCTCAGCTCTTTTAATCTTTCCTCATAATTCAACCCCTGTAGTCCTGGAATCAGCCTAGTCGCTCTTCTCTGGACCTTCTCTTGTGCTGCTATGTCCTTTTTGTAGCCTGGAGACCAAAACTGCACACAGTACTCCAGATGAGGCCTCACCAGTGCATTATAAAGGTTGAGCATAACCTCCTGTGACTTGTACTCCACACATCGTGCTATATAACCTGACAGTCTGTTAGCCTTCTTAATGGCTTCTGAACACTGTCGGGAAGTTGATAGCTTAGAGTCCACTATGACTCCTAAATCCTTCTCATAAGGTGTGCTCTCGATTTTCCGACCGCCCATTGTGTATTCAAACCCAATATTTTTACTTCCTATGTGTAATACTTTACATTTACTGACATTAAATTTCATCTGCCACAAATCTGCCCAAGCCTGTATGCTATCCAAGTCCTTCTGTAATGATATAAC
>JANRMT010039845.1:0-10062 GCA_026402145.1 Polypterus bichir lapradei | reverse complement strand
GGATTACTGTATATATATATATATATATATATATATATATATAGTCAAAGAATAAGATATATATATACATATAAATATACTGAGCCACACTCTTAACTTCTAATCTTGAGGTTCACCTCGTCCCATAAAAGTAAAAAATAGGCAGTATTGCTCCAGTTACAGTACCAAATGTCTAAAAGTGAGGCACTGCATTGAGAGCGTTCTAAACGCCCATTAAGTCTTTAACCTTTAACTTAGATGTTAACATATTCAACAAAGAACTAAGAGAAAGTGTGAATAGGAATTAGCAGAATAAGAAAACCTTTTTGTGCAATAATACATCAGAAATATTCAGCTGTAACATTTTCTTTGAATTGTTACTTTAACATTTAGCACTTTAAAGGGTTTTCTGAATATTTTTATCACTTTTTAAAATTCATTACATCTTTTTTGAAAAAGGAAGATAATGTGTAAGTTAAAGTGTCAGTATGTCCCCCTTACTGAAGTATTGCAGACAGTGAGTTGTATTATTGAGATTTGGTGGATGACTCTATTAAGATGTTAATTTAAATGTCAGATATGCAGTATATTAACTCTTGCGTGAACTGATAACAGGTCCCTGGAACATCGTTTTTAAGATTAGTAACAAAATCTATCATCCCACCTATGTTTAGACTGTGCTGGAAAATTGAAAGGTTACTTTGGGATTACAATATTAATTTGAGCCTAGTAAGTATGATTTTGTTATAGAGAATATAAAAAACTACACTTATTAGATCATGCATTATTAAGTTGTGTGATTTTGTTTTTCATTTAAAAGAGTGATAATTACAATTTGAATATCAACCATATGAGTAATAAGTACAATTTGTGAGAGTGTGTCAGACTTTTTATAATTTGACTCATCCCTGCCAAGTTCAGTATGTACTGTACAGAGAATGTTTGCTAAAAGGGTCTGTTTCCACAATTATGTGAATATTAAAATTATTCATCAAGATTACATTCTCATATTTTATATCAAAATCCAAATTAAATTTGCTCAACTCAGCTAAGAATAAAGGGTGTGACTATGTAAGTTACATATTAAGCATATTAGCACCCCAAGGTAAAACTAAAACAATGGTTATTAAGCTTTCAGTATAATAATAACAATAACATATCTAGGGGAGACCCCTTCTATGAAGCATATAATGCTTATCTCATAGGTGTTCACTTTAATAAACCTAAGTAAACCACTTCTATATATTTATAATGAGGAAAACAAAATTTTAATAATGGGTGGTTAAGAGCAGTGCTAATCAACAAATATTAACATATGATGAATTAGTGATAAAGGTATATATGCCAAAGAAAAAAACATACTCTCTATTAAAATAACTTATTGCACAATTATTGTAATAACGGCATTGCATGCACAGTTGTGTCAATAAATAAATATGAATAAACTGATGTAAGAAGCATAGGTGAAAAACTGCATTTTCTTGGATTTTTTCACACAGCACAGGCTGAACAGGAAGATCTTTTCAGTCAGCAAGTACCTCATACCACTTATTTTTTAATCTAAACCCTGCGGCCCAACAATAATTTTCAAGTACAGGAGGTGACAGAAAAAATTACTTCTGTAATTGCCTCAAGGACATAATGCAAAGTGGGGAGTTCACCTTGGAAGTCTTTTTTATATGACATGTGTTTCCCTTTTTCATTACAAAATGCTGATTTCAAAAAAACTGGGTTATTTTTTGATGGTTAGCAAATGAAGTGCTGATCAGCGTTCTTTAGAAACAGAATTCTTATATTTTGCTTTGGTGTTGCTACTAAATATTTTTGACATGCCTTACAAAACTATTTCAAAAATAATTCAGAATGTTGACAAGTTAACTTTTCAATTTTTATTAAAATCTTATAGTATTACTCACTTTGTCAGCACATTTTAGCACTTTCCTTTGATTATACATTTACAAATGAAAGAATAATCTGAATACTGTAGCTTGCGTTGGAAAGAAAAATATCATATGTAGGGCAACATTGTGGCACACTGGGTAATGCTGCCACCTCTTAGAACAATTATCTTGGGTTTGAATTCTGTGCCCAATCATAGCTCAGATGGAATGTGCATGTCTTCCCCGTGTTTGCATGGGATTTTCTATAGCTACTACAGTTTTCCTTCCACATTAACCAAAAATGGTCTAGCAAGGTTTACTGATAATTCCAAATTGGCCCTGCATGAATGTACATACTGTAAGATATGGCCGGCTATGTACCCCGGCCAATACCCCCAAGCCGCCAGGTGGAGCCCTCCTTGCAGCATGGAGGTTCCCAGAAGACCAGCAGGGCATCACGGACAATGGAGTTTTTATGCACCGCCCTGCTGGATGCCATGGGGGCCACGAGAGGGAGCTGCAGGGAGGACCGAAGAGTTCTTTGTACCTTATGACCCGGAAGTTCGTCATGGGAAGAGAGTGTGCTTTGTGCACATTATTATTATAATAAATAATAATTGGACTTTTTATCTGGTGTCTGACGTGTGGTCTGAGGGTACAAGGGTGCGAGCATACCCTAATTCTGTCACAATACGTAAGAATGAGCTCTACATTGATCCAGGACTGTTTTGAGCCTAGTGTCACAAGGACAGACTGTGGATTTCCATGACCCTACTTTGTCATCATTTATTCAACAGAACGTAAGCCACCATTAAGAAATCATGTGTAAAATAATATCTCTACCTTCCACAATGTGATTCAGTAGCTTTTAGAAGTACTTTTAACAGCAATAACATTGTCATTTCAGTTTATTACCATCTTACTGTATATTGTATTAAAGGAATATTTGGTCCAGTCCTTCATTATAGCATTGTTTCAATTTGATGATGTTTCATGACATGTGTTTATGCACAGAGCTCAGATCCCACCACAATATCTCAAAGGTGTTGAGGTCTGAAATTTGGTTTGATATTCAAAAAATTTGATTCTTTTATTATTTTTATGTTTTCAGCCATTTATATATATATTTGCTGGTGTACGTAGGATCATTGTCATGGTGCATGGCCCATTTACATCAAAGATTTAGCTGTCAAATAGAGTGCCTCTAACTTGTCTCTAACATACTCTCTAAATGGAATACAGTCATTGTGGTGATATGCTGAATGATTTTTGTCAAATACTCTGTTCTGAATAACAACTAAACAACTACATCTTGATGTAAATTTCCCATAAACATCTTTCCAGTAGTTTTGCAGTTTCTTCATATACGGGCTTTGCAAACCTTACCTGTGTTGCCTTATTTCAATGAAAGTGGTGTCACACACGTGTGCATAGGAAGCAGCTGAAGGGCTTAGAGAGGACTGATTATACATCTGCCCATGGGGTACGCTGACACTCTTTCTAAATTCCCTACAGGTCTTTCCCGGGAAATCCTACCAGGAGCCACCACCTCGAATCGGGACACATCACTTCCGGCCCCGGCCCCGAGGACGACATCACTTTCGGTCCCGAGGACGACATCACTTCCGGTCCCGGCCCTGAGGACGACATCACTTCCGGTCCCGGCCCCGAGGACGACGTCACTTCCGCCCAATGTCCTATAAAGCCTCCCGCCTTTTCTCTGGGAGGCAGTTCTGTTTTGGACTCTGTCGTGTAAACTTGACTCACATGAATCATTTGCTTTTGTAGCCAGGAAACCGCATTAAATGGGTAGCTGCCCCAAACCTTGCCATGCCTCGTGTCTCTTTTTGTTACAGTGGCGTAGTCAGCAGGATGATGTCTCTGAAGAACCCGGGACACAACCCTAGAAAGAACCAGGTAGGAAAGTACCGGGGCCGAGTTTCAGGGCGGGAGTGCGCTGGGGGGTCAGGAAGGACCCGGTGCAGGCTCTGCTCCACGAGGGCAACCCTGGGCTGAAGCCCTATCTGGTGGAGAAGGTGGAAGGGACCCACAGGCGTGGGCTGGTTTCTGGGGACGACACTAAAGGGGCTCATTATGCTCTCCTGGGCAGTAGAGCCGAGCCGCCCATTGAGACCAAGGTCCCTGATAATGATGGGCTTTCCCCAGGCCAGCAGGTGAAGGAATTACAAACCTGGGAGTTTAACCCAAATAGAGGGCTCCCAGAACAAGCTATGGCTCTCTGGCAGCAGGTGGGTCTGTGGCTACGGCCATTCGAATTGACCCCGCTACAAATCGTGCAGCAGGTTGCCTGTTTTCTGCTGTTGCAGCACCTACCCCAGGACTTTGCCCAGCCAGCCTGGGGTGATTTTCATTCCATGCAGGAGCTCCTACAGCTCCTAAAGACCCCGAGGCTGGCTTTGAAACCTGGGAGGGCAGAACAGCCCCTTGGTGGTCTACATGGGAGCTATGTCCCACTGAGGAAGTCCCTGTCACGCACTCCAGAGCCTGTTCCGAAGTCGCCGGACCATTTGGCCTGCGACCTGTCAGGGAACAAGGCGGACTGTAGGGGGACGCGGCAGTGTTGTTTGTGTGCCCTTAGCAATCCCCTGGCAGACAACCATACGGGGTAGCTTCTCATTAATGGTCATAAAGTGACGGCCCTGTTTGACTCCGGCAGTAACGTATCTGTCGTTGCTCGCCGTTTTGTTCTACCGCAACAGTGGACTAAAAGAAAGACCAGCCTAAAATGTATACACGGAGACATCCGCGTGTACAAATCCGCCCGGTGTTACGTGTGTCTCGGAGGGACCCTTCGAAAACTCACCGTAGCGGTTCACCCAGATCCTCCGTTTCCAGTAATCCTCGGGCGGGACTGGTCTGAAAGTAACAGCGGTAGACTAGTGAGCATTCCTGGAAAAGCTTTGGGCCTAGTTATAGGTGAGAAAGACTCATCTCAAGCTGCTTCCACGCCGTGTAATCAGCCGACAGGGAGTGGGGCGGAGGGCCAAGAGAGTGACGCAGGCACTCTCGGACCATCGAGGGCTGCTACGTCATCTACCAGCGCCCTGGCAGCGAGGGAGGAGTCTCTGCCCCTTGAGGTCACACCGGACCCGCTCTCTGAGTTGCACTTTCAGTTTAGAGCGACACCGGCTTCTTTCAAGAGAGAACAATGGAATGACGACTCTCTGAAACACGCAAAGAATGCAGTGGTCCTCGTTAACGGCCAACGCACGCATCAGCCCATGCCACAGGGACCTCGCTTCGTCATTGACAATGATTTGTTATATTGGGTCGCTGAGCATGAGGGGAAGGTCCGGAAGTTGTTGCTAGTCCCGCGAACCTACCGGCGGCAGGTCTGCGAGTTAGCACACTCCCACCTTCTTGGAGGCCATCTCGGCTCCGACAAGACACTGGAGTGAATCAAGCTCCGTTTTTTTTGGCCGGGGATTAATGAGGAGGTTCGCTGCTTTTGCATTTCCTGTTCGGAGTGTCAACTGCGGCAAATTCCCAGTAGGGACCGTGCTCCTCTTGTCCCCCTCCCCCTGATTGACATTCCTTTTGACCGGATTGGGGTCGACATAGTAGGACCCCTAGAACCCTCAGCCCGAGGACATAAATATATACTCGTCCTTGTGGATTATGCAACCCGATACCCGGAAGCCGTTCCGTTGCGCTCGGCTACTTCTAAAGTAATCGCACGGGAACTAGTAGGAGTCTTTGCGCGAGTGGGCGTTCCTAGAGAAGTCCTAACAGTCCAAGGGACGCCTTTTACCTCGGTAACGTTCAAGGAGACTGCCAAGTTACTGAAGATAAAGCATTTAAGAACCGCGGTGTATCATCCTCAAACCGATGGGTTAGTAGAGAGATTCAACCAAACTCTCAAGCAGATGCTGCGTAAGGTGGTCAGCGAGGATGGGAGGAATTGGGACCAACTCCTCCCCCTCGTCCTCTTTGCCTACCGGGAAGTTCCCCAAGCCTCTACGGGCTTCTCTCCATTTGAATTGTTGTACGGACGACAGCCCCGGGGTATATTAGATATTTTTAAAGAGGGCTGGGAAGGAGAGGCACTTCCCTCAACAAATATTCTGGAATATATCGCCCAATTGAGCGATAGGTTTGATACAATTAGACCCATTCTAAAAAGTCATATGGAGGAGGCGCAAGCAGCACAGGCCCGCCTTTATGACCGTGGCACGACTCTCCGGGAGTTCCGCCCAGGGGATCGCATCATGGTGTTGGTGCCTACTTCTCACTCCAAGTTGCTCGTACATTGGCTGGGCCCTTATGAAATTAAGGAGAGGAAGGGTTTGGTCGACTATTTGGTGAAACAACCCAATTGTCGACCAAGCGAACGGGTGTATCATGTAAGCCTGCTGAAACCGTGGAAGGAGAGGGACCCCGATCCCTCCTCCGGTCAGCCCCGCTCTCTCTTCGCTCAAGTAAGTTCCCTTAATTTCGGCGAGCAGCTATCTCCCAGACAGAGGCAGGAGCTCGAAGCAGCTATCCGCTCCGTCCTAGAGGTAGTAAGTGAACAGCCCGGTCGGACCTCTCTGATTGCGCATGACATATTGACTGACCCGGGGGTGATCGTCCGAGAGCGGCCCTACAGACTCCCGGAGGCAAAGAAAGCTGAGGTGGAACTGAAAATCAAGCGAATGCTGGAACTAGGAGTGATCGAGGAGAGTAGTTGTCCCTGGTCCAGTCCCATCGTCTTGATTGCTAAGCCCGACGGCAGTTGGAGGTTTTGCAATGACTTCCGTCGGCTTAATCAGGTTTCCCGGTTTGATGCTTATCCCATGCCTCGCGTGGACGACCTCCTCGAGAGGCTGGGACCAGCCAAATTCCTGACCACACTTGACATGACAAAGGGGGACTGGCAGGTTCCTTTAACGGACTCCACGAAGGAAAAAAACGCGTTTAGCACTCCTGGCGGACACTGGCAGTATCATGTCCTTCCATTCGGGTTACATGGGGCGCCTGCGACTTTCCAGCGTCTGGTGGACAAAGTGCTCCGACCCCAAAACTTGTTTTGTGCTGCCTACCTGGATGACGTCGTCATCTATTCCAGCACATGGGAGGAACACATACAGCAGGTCACAGCAGTATTGCGGGCATTAGGGGAGGCCGGGCTTCGAATCAACCCCAAGTAATGTTTCTTCGGATTGAGAGAAGCCAAATATTTGGGCTACCTGGTGGGCCGGGGTACTGTGAGGCCACAGTGTTCCAAGTTATAAGCCATACTGACCTGGTACCGTCCGCAGACCAAGCGGCAGGTCCGATCCTTTCTCGGTTTGGCCAGGTACTACCGCTGGTTTGTACCTCGCTTCTCCGAGAAGCCCTTGACCGACTTGACGAAGAAAAGAGCTCCTAACATAGTGGTATGGTCTGACGAAGCAGGGGCTGCATTCAGTGACTTGGAAAGGGCTCTGAAATCAGCACCTATATTAATCTCCCCTAACTTCTCTCTTCCATTTGTCCTCCAGACGGACACTTCGGACACAGGCTTGGGAGCCGTGTTGAGCCAAAGCGTCGACGGTGTTGAACACCCCATAATGTACCTGAGCTGAAACTGTTGGACCGGGAGACCAGGTATGCAGCGGTGGAGAAGGAAGCTCTGGCGATTAAATGGGCGGTGACTCAGCTGCGATACTACCTCTTGGGTTGGGTGTTCACTCTGGTGACGGATCATGCACCTCTGAAGTGGATGGCCCTTCACAGGGAGTCAAATCCGCGGGTCACAAGGTGGTTTCTTGACCTGCAGCAGTACAAGTTTTCGCTCCTTCATCGGCAGGGGTCTCTTCATGCCAACGCTGATGCCCTCTCCCGGGCCCACGACCTCTCGGTGCAGGACGCCCGACCCGACAGGTCTGGGCTGAGGGGGGACTCTTGTCACACACGTGTGCATAGGAGGCAGCTGAAGGGCTTAGAGAGGACTGATTATACATCTGCCCGGGGGGGGGGCGAGGTACGCTGACGCTCTTTCTAAATTCCCTACAGGTCTTTCCCGGGAAATCCTACCAGGAGCCACCACCTCGAATCGGGACACATCACTTCCGGTCCCGGCCCTGAGGACGACATCACTTCCGGTCCCGGCCCCGAGGACGACATCACTTCCGCCCAACGTCCTATAAAGCCTCCCGCCTTTTCTCTGGGAGGCAGTTCTGTTTTGGACTCTGTCGTGTAAACTTGACTCACATGAATCATTTGCTTTTGCAGCCAGGAAACCGCATTAAACGGGTGGCTGCCCCAAACCTTGCCATGCCTCGTGTCTCTTCTTCTTACAGGGGTTTTCTAATAGGTATCCTTTCATGTGTACCATACTTGTTCAGTACCATCCTTCTTTTTAATGTTCTGTAAATTTATGTTGATAGAGGCCTATAGATCCCTATGTGTAGCTTTTTGGTTCTTTCTGAACAGGGAGAGCCCAGGGTCAAATCTGCAATCTCTTGATTATGAAGCATAAATTTTTACCTCTGCACCAGCCAAGCAAACATGTCAACTTTCTGTCGATTGATATTTGGGCTTGGGTTTTTACTTATTGACTATAATATGTACATGGAATGATTTCTTTGGTTATATTTTTGAAGAAAAGTGCACTTGTTTTGTTATACCTTTTGTGAAAGTATTTATTTGATATTTGGACTTCAGTCTTCACACATTATACACTTCACATCAGCATTTTGTCAATTATTAGTCTAACATGAAAAATGTTTCTGTTTTTGCTATGTGTTCAACATTTCTTACCTCGCATTTCCTGTTATCCTACATTTACCCAGACCGTTGTAGACAAAGAACACACATGAAATGTTTGTATTCCAAATAACAATATATTATCTATCCTATACAGCTCCGGACACCTCACACCCAGATAAATAGAGTTGAGCTGGGAGAACTTCGGCTGTGTCGGTGGGAGATGGAATAGCAGGCTGCTTGCTGTTTGTGCTGACTGACACATTTGCAAAAAAAAAGACGCTGAAGACAAGGTGTGAAGGAATTTACGGTGGCCTGGCACTACGACTTTTTTCTTAGGGTTCAGGAATTTTAGTTTTAATCAAAATGGAAGCAGTAAGTATGTACTTACTATTCATCACATCATTTCTATATGTTGGCTTACTTTTGCTGACTAAATAACAGCAAAATAAAATCAATTATGTATTGTTTGTCACACAGGTTAGAAATGCCTAATTTTAGGAGTTGGGGAGGACAAGTTAATTTTTGTCCTGATAGCTACTGAATTTTACATTCTCTTTCACTTTATTTCCACACTTTCCATTATCTATACTAATAAAAGGCAAAGCCCTCACTCACTCACTCACTCACTCACTCACTCACTCACTCACTCACTCACTGACTGACTGACTGACTGACTGACTCATCACTAATTCTCCAACTTCCCGTGTAGGTAGAAGGCTGAAATTTGGCAGGCTCATTCCTTACAGCTTACTTACAAAAGTTAAGCAGGTTTCATTTCGAAATTCTACACGTAACGGTCGATAAAGGTCGACAACGTCCGCCATGTTGAACTTTCTTATTTATGGCCCCATCTTCACGAAATTTGGTAGGCAGCTTCCCTGTGCTAACCGAAACCGATGTACTTACTTATTTCGATGGTATGACGCCACTGTCGGCCGCCATATTGAACTTTCCAACGTCACAAATTTTCCAACTTCCCGTGTAGGTAGAAGAATGATCCCGTCTTCACGAAATTTGGTAGGTGGCTTCCCTGCGCTAACCAAAACCGATGTACGTACTTATTTCGGTGGTATGACGCCACTGTCGGCTACCATATTGAATTTTACAAATGTCACAAATTCTCCAATTTCCCGTGTAGGTAGAAGGCTGAAATTTGGCAGGCCCATTCCTTACAGCTTACTTACAAAAGTTAAGCAGGTTTCATTTCGAAATTCTACGCGTAATGGTCATAACGGTCAACGACGTCCGCCATATTGAACTTTCTTATTCATGGCCCCATCTTCACGAAATTTGGTAGGCGGCTTCCCTGCGCTAACCGAAACCAATGTACATACTTATTTCGGTGGTATGACGCCACTGTCAGCCGCCATATTGAACTTTCCAACGTCACTAATTCTCCAACTTCCCGTGTAGGTAGAAGGCTGAAATTTGGTACTTATTTCGGTGGTATGATGCCACTGTAGGCCGCCATATTAAACTTTTAACGGAAACCGATGTACGTACTTATTTC
>JANRMT010039835.1:0-10908 GCA_026402145.1 Polypterus bichir lapradei | reverse complement strand
ATATATATATATATATATATATATATATATATATATATAATGTTTTAGAAGAATATATAAATTTATTTGTTTTTTCTTTCTTACTTATTCATTAATATTACCTAATTACCTAATCTTATTTGTTTTTTCTTTTATTTTAACTTTCTCTTTGACATCATATAAAGCACTTTCAGCTATTTGGTTTATATAAAAATATGCTATATAAATAAATGTTAATATATGTTAAGTGTTAAACACTCAAATTACCAAAGCCTATAAAAAAACTTGTAATCCCGGCCCACCTTAAATCCCTTCGCACCTCTCCGTCAGCGTCTTTAGTCTTGTAAATGTGTCGATCAACACAAGCAGCAAGCAACCTACCATCCCATCCCCCCACCCACACAGAAAGGGCAAGTCTGTTTACCTGCATGTGAGTTGCTTGGAGTTGCAGAGGGTAAATAATATATTGTTATTTGGAGTACGTGAATTTCATGTGTGTTCCGTGTCTACAACAATCTATGTAAACACATTGTTAAAACAGAAATGTTTTTCATGATTTAGTAATAAATGAAAAAATGTAGACATGAAGTGTATAATGTGTGAAGCCTGAAGTCTAAATATCAAATAAATACTTTCACGAAAGGTACACATATAACAAAACAAGTGTGCTTTTATTCAACACTATAACTGCAGAAAAGAACCTGCGTTAGGGTACAACATTGACACACTCCTAATATGACCGCTTTGGTGGTGCAGTGGTAAGAACTGCTGACTGGTAATCAAAAGGTTGCTGGTTTGACCCCACACCCCTCTGTTTTGAGGAGTGAGCTGCTCTTATTTTTACATTACTAGAATAAAAACATACATTTTATTTGAGTCTGTAACAGCCCGTGTAAATAAAACCGTGTAAACGACTGTATTATAAAGCTAGGTGGGGAAAGCTAGCATTAGTTTTTGATTGTGTGTTTTCAAACAGGAGTTTAACTGTAAGTGCATTTTTGGACAGAGGTTTTGGAGAAGCAAGCACATGATGACATACTAAGATAGCATAATATTTAGTAGATTTACGCTCAAATAACTAACCAGTGTAAATATGCTTGTAAGAAATCATGAAATAAGGGCTTGGAATCTTGTAGTCAACATGTTTTGTAGCTTCACTGACAAGAACAAAGGCCACTGGAAATTATAAGTTGTCCGATTTCGGCTAATGCAACTATTGCTACATTTTTTTGCATGATCAGCCACCAAGGCACTCAGTAAAGGAAATGATATGGAAGCAATTTTTAGGGACATCACGAGAGAAGAAGAGAGGGGGACATCACAAACATTGAAAAGAACACTTAACTTCTCCATTGTCCCAAAGTTCACAAGCATCATGTCTGGCCTAATAAGACAACTACTGTAGTAACTAATAACAAATTTACCACCTGATATGAAGCTTGCTGTGGGCCTACGATTTGAATCATTCAGGTTGTATGTTTTTACCCATTATTTTATCTAACATTTGGGGGTATGCTTTTTTAAGGGTGTCCTTATCCAAGTCATGACTTTGTTGGGTTGAATGAGGAAGACTACCTTGTATCTGTATCCTGTACAAATTCTGCATCAAACAGACATGTTTGTACACTTGGCAAATCTGTGTATTGCAAGCACATAGTGCAGAAGGCCACTTCAAAGTGATGAAAACAAAGATTGCTGCAATCTCAAAGTTACCAACGAGCTCACAATGCCTCTTTCATCCAATGATATTTTCACTTATTTTTTGGAAATCTCTTGTTCTCTAATCCTGAATGAATTAAAAATACACAATTCTATATCTATCCATTGATAAATGAACAATATATGCTTAGAAACTACTCTGTTGGGAGTAAAATCCAGACAAAAGAACTCCAATGATAAAATGCCCCTCAAAATGCCATGGTAAACACCCAACCGCTACCAGTAAGACATTGGGATTGTGTGGTAGTGGATAGAGGAACCAAAAACAAACACAAGCAGATATTGCTCTCAGCAGTTTATTATTGCAGACGTACATTTGCCCTACCACCCACACCACTGCTCTCCAGCTTTTCATTTCCCATCTCCTCTCACCCACATAGCCAATCTCAGTGCAAACAGCACCACTATTAATGTGAATCTATCTGGAATGTTTAAAGACAAGTTGTAAAGAACACAAAGATTAAATTTATAAATTTAATGTAACTGTAAACATGATTTAAATTAACACTTTTTCTGTAAAATATAATCCCACAATAATTTAACATTCTTAATCCACTTCAATCCCATTGAGCATCATGGGTGACCACAGCCTTTGCTAGTAGCACTGGGCACAAGGCAGTAACCAGGCTTGGACAGGGCACCCCTCCATTGCAGAGTGTGTTCACACATACACCTAGATAGGGTCTGTTTGGAGCTGCCATTTAACCTAACTTGATTGTGTCTGGGGATTTAAGAGGAAGACCAAAGCATACAAATTTAAACCCATGCAGAAACGGGAAGAAAGCCCACACAGAGAACATCTGGACACAGGATTCAAATCCAACATTTTAGATTCAGAAGGGAGTAGCATTAACACGATGCCACCATGCTGTATTTAGGATCAGTGTTTAATGTTAATATTGATTTGAGCAGGCCTGCTTAATTTGTTTAATATTTTTGACATATACTGATCATGCTCTTAAAAACTGCAGGTACAATATGATGGCTTATATATCCATATCTCTTTGTAGTAGCATACATATATAAACAGCAGGACGTTTAATTCTGTTAAATTATCATGATAAGTAATTCAACTCATGATATTCATTACACCTGAATTATACAGTAATTGATCTTTCAAAAGAGGGGACACAATGCTTATAACATGTCTTTTATACATTTTGTGATAAATTATCAGGTGGAGCCTACCACATGCAAAATATTTTTGCATTGTATGCACAAGATACCAGACAAAGAGAAAACCTGTAAATTTGTTTTGCAATATATATTATTCATTAGCTCCCGACAACCCTTGTTATTTATTTTAAAACTGACAAATCAAAACTTTGCTAATAAACCTAAAATGGTTGGTAATTCACCACTACTCTTCAGATAGTCTTTTTTCTGGTAACCGGTTTTATTTGCATTTATTTCAATTCATTTTGCAGCAGTCCTGGAATTAGCCCAGACGCTATATTGCAGGCTGGCACAGTTACTTGTTTTATTTATAAAGATTTTGTTTTTTAAATCAAGAACTATAATGCATATTTAAAAGGTTACGCAGAGGAAGAAATGTCTGAAACTCTAAGGTAGCATGCCATGGGCATTACAAATTCTATTTAGATTTTTTAAATTTATTTCAAGACAGATTTCAAAAGAAAATAAAAATAATCAAATAAAAATTGAACAAAGGGTTGAGAAATTAGTGCACATTGTTTGTTCATGATTAAAATTGCACTTGAACTGACGATTCAGCTGACAATTTTTGCCATTCCTGAGTTGATTTTTCATTGTCTATGGAGAAACATGAAGCCCTATAATTTTAATTACAAAGAAAAATGAGATGATTAGGTTCTAGAGAGGCACCGCACACCACATTCACATACTGAATGCCTGCAGAGTAGAGGCTGCTTGGCAACTTCAAACCGCAATTGTCAATTTTTATTTTTGCTTTAGCCAAGTGTGGATTTGTCAGGTTGATTTATTGTCAGTAAAAATATGATTTTTCTGCAAGACCCATTTCTTGTACATTTTTTGCACATTTACACTTGGTTTCCAATAAAATCCCCTTTACTTTTTCAAATATTTAATGCAGGAATTTTAACCAGCATAGTAGTTTGTCCTGTAGAGCTGGATTCCCAAGCTTGTACAATATTTGTAAAATATAGATATTTGGCTTCTGAGTAGCAGAGATCTTCCTTCATGCAAGTAGATGGGTGTGATGAGGCAACTATTCATGTGAAACTAAATTCCAAGCAAACATCATCATTGTTTTACAGTAAAATTTGTGACATTGACAGAAGGAGAAAGGTGTTTAGTCCTTGTCTCAAAGAATTATTCAGCATTAAATCCACTGGTGTCTGATTGTCATTTAGACAATAATTCTTTCTTACATAATGCTTTCTTGTGGAAATAGGACTAAAATCACTGGACTCGCTTCCTGTTACATGTAGTCATTTTATTCAGCTGTGAGACGTGTGTTGTGGTTGTCCTGGTAGTATGGTTTCTACTTTGCCACATATAACACAATCTTAAAGATCCATCCATCCATCCATTATCCAACCCGCTATATCTTAACTACAGGGTCACGGGGGTCTGCTGGAGCCAATCCCAGCCAACACAGGGCGCAAGGCAGGAAACAAACCCCGGGCAGGGCGCCAGCCCACCCTAGCAATCTTAAAGATGTGTTGGAAAAAGAAATAATACTTGGTACAGTTCTCCATGGCACTTGAAACATGTATATCTTCAGCCTCACCTGCAGTAATTCAGAAACAGGAAAGGGCAGATTCTTTAAAATGGCAAAAGGCAAGTTATGATGGAGTGTGTTTTAATTGCAATAAATGTACATGATGCTGCATTGTGGTGTGTCTTAACACAATAAATTTGGAACACATTACATGAGCATCTATGTCTGGTCACTCTTCACAGAGTGGATGTAAAGATGGTCCACCTTTAAAAGTACTTGGGGATCCACATCAATGACAGTTTGGGCTGGTCTCATAATACAGAGGAACTGTATAAGAACGGGCAGAGCAGGCTCTTTTATTCTTAGCAGATAGTATTTCTTTAATGTGTGTAATGACATCCTTCACATATTCTACAGCTCAATACAATTCGCTGTGATATGCTGAGTAGGTAACATCACTTTAAGTGAAATCCAATGGATCAAGAAACTAATTTAAAGGGTAGGCTCAGTGGTTGATGCACTCTGAACCCCCTGAAGGTAGTAGAGAGGGAGAGAATTAAAATAAAACTGAGTGTCATTATGAACAAAGCTGCACATCCTCTCTCTCGCACACAAACACTGTGGACTTTCTGCCAATGAATTATTCAGCAGAAGTGTGTCAAAGAACATGACAAGTGCTCCTTTATACCAACAGCAATACGTCTGCATAATGCCTCACTGTGACTATCTAGTCAAAAGTTTTTCTTTTTAATGTTCTGCCTTTTTTGTCATTCTGGCGTGAGTTCAGACCAGAGTGTGTGTGCGTTTGTATATTTTTATTTATTAGGTTTATTACTGCTTTGTCACCTTTCTGTGTGCAATATAAATGTGGTTTCCATGTTGGAATCCAACGTTTTTTATTTTCTTGTTGTGTCATTATTTTATATGGGTTTGAAGTAATATCCATTCATCCTTCCATCATCCATCCATCCATCCATTATCCAACCCGCTGAATCCGAACAGGGTCACGGGGGTCTGCTGGAGCCAATCCCAGCCAACACAGGGCGCAAGGCAGAAAACAAACCCCAGGCAGGATGCCAGCCCACCGCAGGGCGCAGTAATATCTGTGGTTCTAATTATTCATTTATTTAATGAGCTTCTCTAAAAATCCAGAGTTCCTCCTGGGGATAAAGATCTATCTATCTATCTATCTATCTATCTATCTATCTATCTATCTATCTATCTATCTATCTATCTATCAGTTTGTGGCTACTTAAAAGAACATTTTACTAATATGATGAATATTACCTGGGTTACTCATCTGTGAAAAAATGCAGATAAATGCAAAACTGGCATTAGAATTTAAGACTCAATATTCCATATAACCTTTTAGTTAATTTTGCATTTCATGAATCTTATTGTCAATTTTATAAAACTGATTGAGAAATGAAACTTGGCTATTTCACTCATCACTAGTAGATGTAATCTGACTTCATATTCAGTGGATGCCCCACTATCTTTGCTAATGGATGGGAGAGTGAGTATAGAAAGCAAAAACCCAATGTAGGCTGGTGTGTAACTCATAATGTGCAGCTTCCTAGACGATGCTGAGTACAAGAGTAAACACATGAAAGATTCAATGGAGTTCCCTTCAATTTAGGTTATGCTTTTGAGGAATTGACATAAATTGCTTTTTTCGTTTCTACATATTTACACATTTTTGCAGTATAATATAAAGCTTACTAACCTTAAATAATGCTGTACAATGAAAGTGAACAAGCCATTAATAATCCAATAACATTTGAAAAAATTTAAAAGTATGAATATTTTTCCAAGCAAAAAATAAATTAAATGTAAGGATATTCTGGGTTGTAGGTGGGAAACACTCAAAATCATTGCACTCTGCCAGCAATGCCTATTGCATTGCATTAGCTTAAGAGTTAAGAAAATGATTTCATCCTATACTGTACTATATGGCAGTGTTTACATACCTTTTTACTAGGGTGGCACACTTTTTATTACCAAAAGCATCCCAAAGCTGTTATACTAACTACAAACACATTATGTCTCATTCACCTGCTCAACTGTCCGAAGGGGTGGGACTACTTGAGAAGCCAATTAAAGAAAGCAGCTCTGAGATCAGCATTTCCAGACACAGCACTTAGTGAGCACTTTGGTGCCATTTCCAAGCTGCTTCCTCCCTTTGCCCATCCCTCTCTGCCTTAGATTCAACACGTATGCCCACTATCGACTGGCCCTATGAGATTCACTGGTGACCACACTCCCAGGCAGCTGGACTCTAGAAGCATCTGAAGTGTTTAAGTTTAAGTTTTCTTAAATTAAACAGTGTTGAAACAGAGGTTCTTCTGGTAGGAACTAAATCTGTTCTAGATAAATGTGTAATATTTCATTGACTACTGATAATTCTCTAATCTCTTCTTCCTCCCAGGTTAATAGTTTAGGTGTTATTCTCAATAGTACCTTAAATAACGTTATTCGGTCTGCATAGTTCCATCTGTGTAATATCAGCCGTTTACGTACATCTCATTCAGCTCCAAGCACAGCTAATCTTGTTCATGCTCTGATTAAATCTCGTATTGATTATTGTAAATCTTGTAATTCTTGTAACTCTATTGTAATTTTTGTAATTCTTATTGTAATCCTTTCTGGTCTTCCTCACAAACTCCTTTACACACTCTAATTTAGAATGCTGCAACTCATATTACAGGGTGGTGCACGAAAAACCGAATCGTATCTGACTGGGTGGCTAGAGATACTATACAGGAGCCTCATTGTCGCGATGGGGTCAGCAGCCCCAACTGTGCGTAAGTAAGGAAGCTGTGAACCAGTGGGTACAGACATGTGTGAAAGAGATCTGGAAGATGTATTCTCTGCAACAGAGGATTGGAATAGTGGAGGTGTATGTGTCTACCGGTTCTTTTAAGGAAATGCGGGGCATTTTCGCATAGATGTTTCCTGGCGTAAACCCACTAGCAAAGAGCAGTATTCACGAGTTGGTGAAGAAATGGCGTAAGACTGGGTCAGTTGCAAACTGCAAAAAGAATCAGGCCCTGTCTGTTTGTACACCTGCAGTCGTAGCAGATATTCAGGAACTGATGGCCAGAAGCCCTAGAAAATCGACACATAAATTGGCACAACAACCAAATGTTTCACGCAGGTCTTGTCAACTTGTATTGTACTCACTACAAATGAAGCCATACAGGATGACTTGAGTTCAAGAACTGAAGGATGACGACAAGGAAAAACGTGGATTTTATTGCACGCTGCTCTTTCAAACAATTGAAATTTGATTTTTGTATTGCATTTTTCGTTTCGTGTACGGGCTAAGAAACGTATGTTGACATTGAAGTCGGAGATGATTTGGTTTTTCGTGTGCCACCCGGTATTACCAGAACCCCTTCCACAGAACACGGTCCTACAACAGCTTCACTTGCTTCCTATTAAATATTGCATTCATTTTAAGATTCTGCTTATTACTTACAAGGCCCTTCATAACCTGGCACCTCCTTATCTTTCTGATCTTCTTCATATCTTCATTCCTTCTTGTATCCTTAGATCTTCTTCCTCTATCAATCTTATTATACCTCCTGCTTGCTTGACTACCATGGGGTTTAGAGCTTTCAGGTCAATTGGCCCCTCGCCTCTGGAACTCCCTCCAACAAGACATTTGTAATATCGACTCTCCTCCTACCTTTAAATCTCATTTTAAAACACATCTTTTTAAGCTGGTGTGGAAAGCGTACCCCCAGACACAGACAGACTGACACCAGGTTGTCCAAAACACACTTCTTTATTTTCTTTTTCACTGCACCACAATATCTTCAATGACCAACCTCTCTTTTCTTCTTCTTCCTTCTTTCTCTCTTTCTTGACCTCCTTCCTCCTCCTCACAAGCTTCGTCTCCTTCCTCCCAACTCTGGCTCGTCTACTGGAAGGAGGCGGCCCCTTTTATTATGACCCGGATGAGCCCCAGGTGCTTCCCCTGACGTCACTTCCTGGTGTGGCGGAAGTGTCAGGAAAGCACCTGGAAGCACTCCGGGTCTTCTTGGAATTACTTCCGGCAGCACTTCCTGGTGTGGCGGAAGTGCTGCCATCCAGGATTCCCCAACTGTCCTCTCATAAAGAGTATCCCAGCTCCGTCCCTGTGGCCCCCAAATAGTCCCGGGCGGCTGCCCTCTCGTGGCCGAGGAGTAACATTGTCCAAGTCGGGGACTATCCAGGCGTTCCGGCCGGGCAGTGTCCCCGCCCATCTGTGACACTGGTTTATTCTGTCTGATAATTTAGGCTGATAAATTTAAATTCAGCTTTATTATTGTATATATTCTGGTTTTATTGTACTGTAATATTTTATTAATTTTATGTTGTGACTGTTGTTATTAATGTGCTCTGTAAGGTGTCCTTGTGTGCCTTGATAGGCACCTATAAATAAAATAAATTATTATTATTATTATAACTACTGTGTCTGCTGCTTTTATGCCAGCTTGTCCAGATAGACTTGTCCTCCTTGGACAGGTCTTGACAACCTGAGGAGTTTGTCCATGTCAGGTTCAGATGTTGGCATGCTACACTATTATTTCCATGGCACACTTGGGTAGTTCTCATGGCGCACCACTTTGTCGTGACACACTGGTTGAAAAACACTGCAATATGGACACATGAACTGACAGATTGAATGTCCTCTTCTGGTGGCAGATAGAAGGAATAGTCAGGTTGGGTCACTGTTCAGCCTAAACATGTTACCTCTGGTGTCTTCAAAATTATAGTCATTATAAGCTCAGCTGAATGATCTTAATCTCAACATGATCAAAGAGCAAACTATTATAAGGCCCAAGGATACAAGAAACAGAATGTAGAAATATTTCTGTCAAATATAAATAAATTAATATGCAAATGAATAAAATATATAATAATATATGTTAATAAGTACATTATCTGTGAATATAAATAATTAAATGTGTCACAAAATTTATATTTGGTGGCTTATATCTTTATGTATGTATTACATTTTTACATGTATTACATTTTTTTCTGTAATTATTCATTTTAATGACATCACACACATCATGAAAAACGGCTTGAAATGAGAGCTGTCATTTCCATCCATCAACATTCAAGGGCTTAGTGATTGGTTAAGTAATTCTGAGAGACCCGCCTCTAGTAGCTGCAGTTTAGAACAATCTTGCAAGGATTCACAAGGCAAACAAACTCCATTCTCAAATTTGGACTTAATTAAAATAAAATTTCTGCATGTATTATGTATTCATTGTCTTTTTTGGCTGCAGTTAGTCTTATAATAGTGTCAGAAAAAATGTGTTTCATTTTCGTTGTACACATGACAATAAACATGAACTTGAAGTTAAATATCAAAATTGATATTGACATTAAAATATAGATAAAAACTCAAAAGAGTTATTGTTTTAATCCTTCTTTGTAATGACCAAGCTGAGAAAGTTATGAATGAAGATAAAGTGACAGATTTAATCATATCATATACTGCTGAATTAAGACATTATTGCATATGAATCATTGAGTCGTTCATTTTATGAACAGCTTTTTCTGTTACAGTGCCGTGATGAGCTGGATTCTCTGATGGAAACACTGGGATCCAAGAGGAACAAACCCTTGATGGGATGTAAGTCCATCACATTGCACATTCACAATTGGACAGTTTAAATTTATCAGTTATCCTATACACATAGCTGCAACATCAGAAGAAAAGTGAAAAATCTGATAAAAAAAACTGAATTTGGAAGCTACAAACCATTAATCCCTCATTAGCTGAAATCAAACCATGCTAATGTTTTGTGCTCCAGTCTTCAGATATTGGAAGAAGCTCAACATAAATGTGTTGTGAGGGTTAGTAAGGTGTTCTGTCTGGATGCCTGCTGCATGTAGAGGAAAAAATGTAGTCTGCAGTTTGAAATAAATCAGCCACCTTATTTTCTTCCACTGGGAAATAAAAGTAGGGCATCTAATTCCCAACAGGTAGAAACGAATAAATAGAAGCTGTGTCTCGATTTATAAGAAAAATTGAAACTGTGTGTTTTTGAAGGACTTTTGTTTTAAAAATGCTTATAGCAAAATCCATTAATGTACTGTGATTACTTGATCTACATAACTGGAGGATTTTTCAGTTGTATTATATATTTTTTGTTTCATTTGGAATGTGACTCTGGTAATTCTAGAGGAAATATACAAGTGCTTAGGTGCCAGTTATTAAATAAGGGCCTATATGTAGGGAAAATGGATTGAAGTGGCCGAGATCAAAAATGTGCATATAAATCCCAGCTAAACATATACACACTAAGTTGGCAGATAAAATCTGTCTTACAACTCCAATATACAGTATACTGTGCAATTCTTTAATTCCTCTATGAATACCCAAGATTATGGACAATAAAAGAAAATGTTTATAGCAGGTAACTTGCTGTGAATGTCTCAGTCTGTCTGCTATATACAGTAGAGGAGAGAGATTAGGAGCCATGTGTCTCATAGATCCTGCTGTTACCTCTCTTTTTGATTTAACAGATAAGTTTGGTATTTTT
>JANRMT010039804.1:0-12929 GCA_026402145.1 Polypterus bichir lapradei | reverse complement strand
CACTGAGCTTACCAAGCCAATTTGAGTTCCAATAATTAGTTCTAAAAGTTTTGGAATCAACAAAATGACAACGGTGCCCAAATTTATGCACCTGCCTGATTTTGTTTGAACAATTATTGCACACTTTCTGTAAATCCAATAAACTTCATTTCACTTCTCAAATATCACTGTGTGTGTCTCCTATATGATATATTTAACTGACATTTTTTATCATAACAACCAACGATTTATACAGGAAATAATGACTATTAACAAGGTTGCCCAAACTTTTGCATCCCACTGTAGTTAATTATACCATAGAATGCATATCGTAATAGTAAACTAAATGTAAAAATATTGAATAACACTGATAAAACCTTGAACAACAGAAAACTAACATTGCAAGAGTTCGCGCTATAGCCTTACGACCTGATCGCTGTAAACACTTTTTTTAATGAGTTTTAAACAGGGAAAAAAAGGAACATTAGAACAAATCTGAACTTTATTTAAAAACCAACCACAAGCAACCAAGAAAGTAACATTTCAGGAGTTCACACTAATAGCCTTACGATCCGATTGCTTTAAACACTTTTTTTAAAATGAGTTTTAGGCACTGGGGATAAAAAAGGAACATTAGAACATATCCGAACTTTATTTAAAAACCAACCACAAGCAACCAAGAAAGTAACATTGCAGGAGTTCACGCTAACAGCCTTACGACCCGATCGTTGTAAACACTTTTTTTAAAATGAGTTTTAAGCACGGGGAAAAAAAGGAACATTTGAAAAATCTGTAATTTAATAAACCACCAAGAAAAGTAACACTGCAACAAATTACGCTGTGCACCATTCGCTCTAAACACTTTTTTAATGAGTTTTAAGCAAGGGGAAAAAAATGAACATTTGAAAAAAGAGAAAAGTAACATTGCAACAATTCACGCTACAAACCAAAAAATGAACATTTGAAAAATCCATAATACAAAAACTAACCATAAACCACCAAGAAAACTAACCTTGCATGAGTCGAGTTCTGGCATGAAGTGAGGAGAAACTGGGTGGAGAGGAGGTTACAGTTTTGAGGGAGAGTCTGGCTCCGTGATGGAGGGATGTTTTCCTTCAGGTGTTTTCTCTGTTGTGATTTCTTGGGTTTCTGGTTTTTTAGCTGTTTAGCTGGTGAATCAGACTTGGAGGGTGTGCTGGTGCATTGTCCATTAGAAGAAGGCATTTTTTAGTTAGGTTATTCTCTTCGAGATATTGCTTCACGGCGGGAGCGAAAGCCTCATGCAGCCATTCCAAAAACAAGGTTCTTGTGACCCAACCCTTCGTGTTTGCCCTCCACATCAACGGCAGTCTTGCTTTGTTTACATTGTGCTGCTTGAAAGCACAAGGGTTCTCAAATTAGTAAACGAATAGCAGCTTGATTTTTACGTCACCACTAGCATTAGCACACAGCAAAACGGTTAACCTGTCCTTAATTGGTTTATGGCCGGGCATAGCCTTCTCTTCCTGGGCAATGTAGGTCCTCTTCGGCATCCTCTTCCAGAACAATCCGGTCTCGTCGCAGTTGAAGACTTGTTGCGGGAATCGTCCTTCACTAATTTTGTGAAATTTTTCACGAATTCTTTCACAGCTTCAGCGTTGGAACTAGCAGCCTCTCCATGCCTTACCACACTATGAATGCCACTTCTCTTGCGAAACGTTTCAAACCATCCTCTACTGGCTTTAAATTCCTCACTTTTGCCACTCGTAGAAGGATAGTTTTGCAGGAAATCGCCATGAATCTTCCTGGCTTTCTCGCAGAACGCCTCGCCTACGCTATCCCCTGCAAGTTGCTTCTCGTTCAGCCACATTAGCATCAGTTTTTCCACCTCTTCCAGCACTTGTGGCCTCTGCCTGGTTAACGTTGTAACTCCTTTTGTAACATCAGCTGCTTTAATAGATTATTTCTGCTTTACAATAGTCAAAATGGTAGATTTTGACTTCTTGTACTCGGCGGCAAGATCAGTAAAACAAATGCCACACTCATACTTTTCAATAATTTCTTTCTTTACTTCGATTTCAATTTTCTTCAAAACTTTCTTCTCACCACTCTTCACTTGCTTAGAAGCCATGG
This sequence comes from Polypterus bichir lapradei, assembly GCA_026402145.1. Classification (NCBI taxonomy): domain Eukaryota; kingdom Metazoa; phylum Chordata; class Cladistia; order Polypteriformes; family Polypteridae; genus Polypterus; species Polypterus bichir. Next base: position 10,838 of record JANRMT010039804.1, on the reverse strand, counting down.
TTAACTGCAAAAGCACACGAAATACTGTAGAGCACAAAGAGTTCACAGGTAAAGCACGCACGTCTGACCGAGAACAATGCAACACGTGCGGAAAGCATCGGTGCGCACAAACCGAAAGGGAAACTGGCTTGTTCATATACCAAGTGTGTGGTCATGAACCGAGGCAAAAGTTTGGCAGACTTTTTGGTCGTAAACCGATTTGTACGTGTACCGAGACGTTCGTGAACCGAGGTTCCACTGTAGTTGATGAGTCCTTTCCTCTCCTTAACTTCATATGGACCTTGCCAATGGGCTAGTAACTTAGAATGGGAGATAGGAACCAGGACCATGACTCAATCTTCCAGGTGGTATTCTCAGAGATGTGCCTTGGTCATAGTATCGGGCCTGTGTTGCTTGCGCCTCTTCCATGTGATGTTTTAGGAGAGGATGAATTTTCCCAAATCTATTGTGTAATTGCGCAATATATTCTAATATGTTTGTGGAGGGAAGAGCCTCTTCTTCCCACCCTTCTTTTAAAATATATAATATGGGTTGTCATCCATACAATAATTCAAAAGGTGAGAACCCCATAGAAGCTTGTGCAACTTCTCGATATCCAAAAAGGACGAGGAGCTGATCCACCTTGTGAAGCATTTGTTTAAGAGTCTGATCAAACCTCTCTATGACACCATCGGTTTGAGGATGATATACTGCAGTCTTTAGATGCTTTATTTTGAGTAATTTGGCAGTTTCCCTGAATGTCTCTATGGTGAAGGGCCTCCCTTGGTCCAGCAGGACTTCCTTAGGGATGCCACTCGCACAAAGACCTATACCAATTCCCATGCAATGGCTTTTGATGTAGCTGAGCGTAATGGAACAGCTTCCGGATACCAGGAAGCTAGAATAGACTAGAATATATTTGTGTCCTCAGGCTGAGGGCTCTAGGGGTCCTACTAAGTTGACCAGAATTATTTCAAACAGGACATCAATCGGGAATGGGAACAAGAGGAGCACGATCCCTCCTAGGAATTTATTACAACTGACACTCTGGGCAGGAAGTGCAAAAACGACGAACCTCCTCATTGATTCCCGGCCAATAAAAGCGAAGCTTAATCCACCCCAAAGGTTACTCAGTGCTCAAATGGCCTCCTAGGAGATGTGTGTGTACTAATTCACAAACCTGCCGAAAGAAGGTTTGTGGAGTTAGCAGCAGCTTCCGCACTTTCCCCTCATGCTCTGCTACCTGATACAAAAGATTGTTATCTTAAAAAAGTGAGGACCCTGTGACATGGGCTGATGAGAGCATTGACAAGAGCAACTGCATTTTTTTCAAATTTAAAGGAATCGTCATTCCATTGTTCCCTTTTAAACGAAGCCGGCGTTTCTCTAAATTGCTAGTGTAACTGGGAGAGAGGGTCAGGACCCAGCTCAAGAGGCCGTGGTTTCCTCCTGCTCCGCTGTGGCATTGGATGATAACGTTTTGGCCCGGGAAGTGCCATGTCACACTGAGTGGTAGATAGATCGATAGATAGATACTTTATTAATCCCAAGGGGAAGTTCACATACTCCAGCAGCAGCATACTGATAAAGAACAATATTAAATTAAAGAGTGATAACAATGAAAGTATAACAAAAAGTAAAACTACTGCTAGTTTTTTTAGCGATCCTTCGTAACTGATTACATAGGCGGCAGATCTGTACCAGTGAGTTTCCCCATGGACACAGATAATACTGGTCTTACTTTTAAGCCACTGTCACAATAGCACATATCGGCGGGCAACAATAGAAATGTTACTGCCAGAATCGAACAAGGCCTTGGTTTTATACCCATTTAAAATCACCACTCCTGTATGAGGAATCGCCAGAGGGTTTATCAGAGCACACCAACCTCTCCTGCTCCACCTACATTCCTCCTCATCCCTGAGCAGAATGGTAAAGAGCAGTAACTTCGGCGCTATATGCAATCATCAGACACTCCCCATCTGCCCATGTCGCTCAAACACAGGAACATATGTTGGTGTAAAAGTATAACAAAAGTGCACTTTTATTCAAGTGCACTTTTTCCATCGCCTTTTCCTGTAAGAAGCAATGTACACACTTCTCTCTATGCTGTGGTTTCTATTACACACCTGAAAGAAAGAGACAATATATGTGAAAACATCATCGCACTAATGCAATATTATTTGAAAACGAACAGCGTCAGATCGGGTGTGAATTTATTCAGGAACTGGAAATTCTCTGATGTGGGACCTTGTCCCAGGGAAGAAAGTACAGTGTCAGGTGCTCATTCAGTGTAATAGGAACCATAGCACAGAGAGGTGTGTACACTACAACAAGTACACGTGTCGTAAATGTAGGAAGGACGGTCCTTGGGTGTGTGGGAACTGTTAATATTTGAATGTGATGATTTTATATAGCACGGAATGAAAATCAGCACTTATTAGCATTGCACCATGCAAGCTGTCGTATCAATCGCCTACTGTAACTTGCTTTCTTTTTTCTTCGGTTATACAGGTAGTCTTGAATAAAAGTGCACTTGTTTTGTTATACTTTTACACCAACATATGTTCCTGTGTTTGAGCATGCTCAAACGGGCATGCTCAAAAAATACACGTGTAATGCCACGAAAAGTACACGCAGACACTTCATTTCGCAAACATTGGTACGAGAATGCAGTCACAAGTACACTGCAGAGCTATAGCGCATCTTTATGTGAAAACAGCCATGTCAGATGGCGTTGTATGGATTGATTCTGAACACGACTGAGAGAATGAAAAGTGAATTAAAAAAAAAAAAACAAAGCTAACCTTTATAAGGATCATAAATTACACCGACTGTTACAGACTGAAATCAAATGTATGCTTTTATTCCAAAATAGTAAGACTAAGAGCAGTTTACTTCTCAAAACGGAGTGGTGTAGGTTCAAACTCGCGACCTTTTGATTCCCAGTCAGCAGCTGATTCTATTGTGCCACGGAGGCAGTTATAATAAACGGGTTTCAATGTCGCATGTTAAGGCGGCTTTTTGTTTCTGCAGTTATATTTTTGAATAAAAGCGCAATTGGTGTGTTATATTTGTACCTTTTGTGAAAATGTTTCTTTGATATTTGGACTTCAGGCTTCATACATTATATAGTTTATGTCTACATTTTGTCATCTACTACTAGAATATAAAAAACGTTTCTGATTTAACAATGTGTTTACACAGATTACTGTAGAAATGGAACAGACATGAAATGCGTGTTTTCCAAATAATGATCTATTATTTCCACTCTAAAACTCCACTTCACTCCCAGATACTCAATCAAGGCATGAGCTGAGAGAAGTTCGTGCACGTTCTAAATTGGTGGGGGGATGGAATAGCCGACTGCTTCTAGCTTCTCTTTATCAGCACATTTAGAGGACAAAGGACGCTGGCAGAGAGGTGTGAAGGGATTTAAGAAGCGATTTAAGGTGGGACGGATTTACGAGTTTTTTCGTAGGCTCTGGTAATTCTAGTGTTAAGTCTCCTAGAACCTGGGAGAACATTACGTCTGCTACACTTGGCAAGATGGTGGAGGAACCTGCCAGGGACACCCAGAGTGCTTCCGGGGCAAAGGGCAGCATTTCCACCACACCAGGAAGTGCTGCCGGAAGATCGTCATCAGCCACCTGGAGCACATCCGGGCAGGAATAAAAGGCACCGCCTGCCAGCAATCTGGGAGCTAGAGTCGGGAGAGGGAGCAGGACGAAGCTCCCAGGAGGTGATTGGCGGCTAAGGACTGAGAGAAAGAAAGTTCATTGTGGGTGATTATTGCTGTGTGCTTTGTGTCGTGTTTGGGACTGTCTTTATTTATGTTAAATAAACGTGTGGCTTTTATAAAGATGTGGTCTCCAACTGGTGGTGTCCGGGCAAGTCTCACACAACATTCATTCTGTCTCAGTGGCACAAATTTATCCGGTTGCTTAACGGCATACTTTCGTGCAATGTGAAACAAATTCAGTTTCATCTGAACTGCCATGTCATCACTAATATTAGGCTAAATGTAACCTGGGCTCAGCCCCTCTGGTTCCACAGTCTACGGTCACTTTAATCTTTAATTGGCTAGGAAAATAACAAAAACAAATACTTTGTTTGCAATGTTTGTTTAACTACCCTAGTGTCGATGGTAAATTCTTTTACATGAAGATACCCTTCAACTAAGTGACAAATTTAAACGTTGTCAGTATAATGCTCCATAGATGTAAATTATCAATTTATGTATTTTAATTTGTTAAGCTATCTCTAGTTTCATGCTACCAATAAGGGATGCAATAGTTTATTATTAAATAATTTTATTTAGCTTGACTCCTCTTCTGTCTTTTTGTTTGTCTGGGTTAAATTTTGCAACTGATTTTAAACCCACTTTTGGTGAAGCGAATTTCTTCAGATTTTGCATACGTATTCAGTATCGATGACAATACAATAATCTGTCAAAACTGATGCGATTACGTAAAAAATAATCAATGGTTATGCAATTCCAAGTAACGCATAAACAACAATGACGGACAGAGTGTATAGTGTGCTATAGGAGCATTTTCCCAATTGCCTCTTCCAGTGAGTGGAGTGGGTAAATATGAGTGCCAACTTTACTTCTTTATTCTTGGGAAGGAGTAGCCTTGATGATCACAATGAAATATTGGCGTAAACTTGCCATCAATATTTTTTTTTGCAACAACCGATGGCTAATCCCATAAGCAGTCCCAAATAGAGAGCAAAATATTTTTCTTTATAGTATTCAAATAATTCTGCAAAGTATATATATTATGTAATACTTTTAAAGATGCTTCCTTTTCATGAACAATGGTTAAAGAAAAATAATTTGCAAAATACTCAAAAACTAAAAAATAAAAAATTAAAATATATATAAAAAATTTTAAGTAAAACAACTTCATTTACTTTAGTTATAAATGCACTAAAAAGCAAAAAATATTTTTTTCTTTAACCACAGTTTTCGTGGTTATATGTGACTAAATAAAATTGTGGGGCGTACATAAATTAATTAATTCAATCAATTAATAGAATAGCTACTTTCATCATAAAATATAAAAAAAACAACAACATTGTAATTCCCCACCATGCTTAACAAGTTTCAAAAATTGTTTGAGTCAATTAATTTATGTGCGCCCCACGATTTTATTTAGTCATATATAACCATGAAAATTGTTGTTAAAGAAAAATGTATTTTTTGGTGCATTTATAACTAAAGTAAATCAAATCATTTTACTTAAAAAAAATTATATATTTTTTCTAATGCATTTAATAAATCAAAACCAAAAAAATTAAGCTATCATACCCAACCAATTACCAATTAAACCATGTGACAAACCTTCAGTATAGACTGTATGCGTTTCATTATACAGTGTGTGTGTGTTTCAGAGCGTTTAAGTATAACGTGTATGCATTTTAATATAGACTGTAAGAGTTTTAGTTTTCAGTGTATATGTTTCACTGTCTGCGGTGGGCTGGCGCCCTGCCTGAGGTTTGTTTCCTGCCTTGTGCCCTGTGTTGCCTGGGATTGGCTCCAGCAGACCCCCATGACCCTGTAGTTAGGATATAGTGGGTTGGATGATGGATGGATGGATGTTTCACTGTAAAGTGTATATTTCATGGTAGAACATATTCATTTCAATGCATTGTGTATGCATTTTAGTACACTGTATAAGCATTTCAGTAAGTGGTATAGACATGTCAGTATATAGTGTATGCATTTCAGCATAGAATATAGTATTCTCAATATACAGTGTATGCATTCCAATATACAGTTCAAGTATTTCAGTATAGAGTGTATTTGTTTTGGCACATAGTATAAGTGTTTCAGTGTACAGTGTATGCATTTCAGTATGCAGTGTTTGTGTTTCCGTGCATAGTATATGAATTTCAGTATAGAATGTAATCAGGCATGTCAAACTCACTACCAATTGGCGGGCCGCTTCGACTGCCATATGTGCGTCAGCGGGCCGAACTGTAATTAATACTATTATACTATCATACAAAGTTACTGTAGCTTTCTTTCCAATACTGAAAACTTTAAAAAATGTAACACTTAAAGTTTAAAGAAAAGCAATTTATTTCCACACAATCACCATACAACAGCGTACAATTAGATTCTTAGCCTCTTAGCTGGGTCCTTATATAGGAGTCTTACAGGCTGAGATCTATTTCTTTTGTCCCACTTGGCATCTCATGTTAGTAACCAGTACGTCAATATTTTAGGCTTGAAATCTTGTGCAGCTGCAACTTTTATGAGGGATGAAAGGTGCTCAACAATAAGTCTTGAGTGATGTGGGGTTTTGGTGTCTTTCATTAATGAAAACAATTGCTCACAAAGGTAAGTGCTTCCGAACATAGACAGCACTCTTGATGCCAACTTACGGATCTGCACATACGAGGGAGGCAGGTAAGCATACAAGCCTGGCACACCAACTTCGTTGTATTTTGCCTTCAGAATAGAATCTGACTGCAGTTCAATCAATTCCATTTGGATATTCTCAGGCGCATTCTCAACGTTGTAAGAGTATGGTGACGTAAACAGCACAAAGTCCTGTTCGTGTGAATTGAAATCACGAAAACGCTCACTGAATTCATTGCTCAGTAATTCAAGTTGGAAAACTAATCCTCCAGAAATCTAATTTTACTTTACTAAGTATACTTCAAAGATTATATTGTAAAATAAGCCGATATGCAAAAAAGCCCCCTGACCTACACTAATTATACAAACTCAAAATCACAAACATTTGTTAGTAAACAACTCACCAACTTCTCACATCCACTTCAGATCTTCAGCTGTAGTCTGCACTAACTGTTTCTTACAATACTAGAACAAAATTACGTAAAACTAGAGCAAAAAAACATGAAAATATGCGAGGTATTACTACTCATGACGGTCAGTTCTGCCCAGTGGCCAGTCTCAGCAGCCCAGCCAGTAGTGTTGCCTGCCAGGCTGCTGCAGCCTAGCACTTCAGTTGCGACATCACGGCTCATTAACTTTGGACAAGGCTCGGGGGGGGGGATGGTGGGGGCGCAATGTCATACCTAGGGTATCATGGAGCTGACATCGCAGTAGCAATTATACTAGCAGATGACGTTTCCGGTACCGTAATGCCATGGGAAAACGCGCTTTTGTCAGAAGGCGGAAGTAAGAAAAGTCAATAAGTAACGCCGAAGATGCAGAATGATTCAGTCACAAACGATAGTAATTATTTTGTACAAGTTTAGTGCTAACTAGGATCTCTTATGCGGGCTGCACAGATTTCTGTTGCGGGCCTTGTGTTTGACATGCCTGATGTACATGTTTCAATAAACTTCATACATTTTAATATAGAATGTATTTATCTTAGAATAGTGTTTGCATGTCAGTTTATAGTGTATGCATTTCAGGATAGAGGGTATGCATTCCAGCATATTTTAAGTATTTTTTAAGTATTAAGTATTTTAATGTACAGTGTATATGTTTCAGTATGCAGTGTATACATTTCAGTATACAGTGTGTACATTTCAGTATATAATGTAAAAAATTTCAGTATGAAGTGTGTTTTAGGATAGAGGTTATTCAGAGCTGACAGTGATTTTTCCCCTAAAAGGTGCCTCATATTTTAACAGATAAGTCTTAGATAAGAAGACCTTCACTTTATGGGAGGTGGACACATGCGTGCTTACACAAGTGCTTTATGTTATTTTATGTTTAATTTCTAAATTAATAGTTTTCTTTTTTTGTTTTTTTGCTTTTTCATGTAATGTTTACAATAAAATGGAATCATTCAGCCTAAAAAATGTAGTCTATGTCTTCTAACAAAAATCTATATGTGTGCATTTAAATTTTAATGCAATTACATGAAAACTGTGAATAAACAAAACAGCAGCTTAGTCACATGTTTCATAGGACCTGAATTGCCTATCATGAAATTTTACTGCATTAACCAGGCTTTGATAGTTTATTCAACCTTTAAAGAGCATGTTAAGTTGGCAGTAAACTTAGGAAAGTTAAAGGTTTACAATGTGTGAGTCAGAGGGATAAACAAAATCATGATCAATTTAGTGCATGCTACAAAAACATTATATAAAATAAAATTTGAGTGATAAACTTAGCATTGTGCTTCCATTTTGTTTAATGCATCTTTAAGTTTGCCTACAAAAACTGGTGTCTCTAATTGCTAATTCTCTAATTTTGTAAATTAAAGATGTTTAGCAGGTAAATGGAAACAGAAGCAGTACTGTGCTGCCAACATGCTATTTTAATTCTGCATGATCCTACATTTTTAATTGCTTCCACACATTAGCTGTGGACAGTGATACAGTATATCAAACACCTTTGTGTAATTATATGTGTAAATGAATCTGCAAAGTCAAACATTTAATGATTCAGCTGGAACACCCTATTTGTTATTCCTTAGTTCAAATAAAGGTAAGTGTGCATGCACACTGCAAAATACAACTCTTCTTTAAACACTGATGATGTGAGAAGAGCCTATCCCTTTCATTCCACCTTTGTAATTAGACTAGATTGTGAGAGCTTTTTTTATTAAGATGAAGCCTATGAGCACAGTGAGGTTGACTACTGGAACAACATAAATGACTGCAGTGGTAGGAAAACATCAGTCCCAAAATGGAGATGAGTAACTTACCTAAAACTGAACTCACATACCTTTAAAGTAACTTACCTCTATATCGTGGCACTGTTTAAGAGCAAGGGTATTAAATGTGATATGGTGACAGAAAATGGTAGCACTTGTACACTTATAAAGAAAACCCTTTATATGAGAATAAACAAAACTCCTGGGAAACAGCTGTTGGGTACCATGGCTAAGATTTTTCTTGCTGATGACAGGGAGCATGAATCTGTTGGCTGTATCTCTATCAAGGTCCATTTGTGTGACATAGTATGTAAGATATATGGTTTATTTTGGTGGATAAGTACCTGTATATACCGAGAAATGTGGTACTTAGCCTCTTATAACATAGTAATCAATTAAATTCAATCCTGTTTATTTTTGTATAATGCTCTTCACTGAGTGTAGACTGAGAACACTGTAAATTCACAGGTAAAATAAAATTACAGACTTCACATGTTACTAATCACATAATGCATACACAAAAAGATACAGATTAGTTTAAAAACACTGTAAAAAACAATGGCAAACTGATTAACATAAATGGTATAAACAATACTGTGGTGGGTTGGCACCCTGCCTGGGATTTGTTCCTGCCTTGTTCCCTGTGTTGGCTGGGATTGGCTCCAGCAGACCCCCGTGACCCTGTGTTGGGATTCAGCGGGTTGGGAGATTGATGGATGGATGTTATAAACAATATCTGTCCGTGAACAATATCATTGAGCTATGGCCAATTGACAATGGAGTAGAGGAACTCTGGTATCATATCATAATCTGAAGAATTACATTCCATATTGAGGAGTTGGAAATTAGCCTGGTCAGTTAGACTCAGACAGACAGATATTACGTTACATCATGTCCATAGCATAAACATGAAGAAGGTGATCAAAGATGGCTTATTAGAGCTTATTTAAGGTTTATCATCTGAATGGGCATTTCCAGTGGTTTTTATGCTAGAGCTTGAGGGGACTTCTAAGAGAGTCAAGGCTGAGGGGCTGTCAAGAGGCAGGGCCTGTTAAAGCCCATTGCGGCACTTTCTGTGTGATTTTGGGCTATACAAAAATAAACTGTATTGTATTGTATTGTATATACATTTTCTTTATAGATTATCATTACTTTAACACTAGAATTACCAGAGCCTACAACAAAACTCGTAAATCCGGCCCACCTTAAATCCGTTTGCACCACTCCATCAGTGTCTTTGTCCTGTAAATGTGCCGATTAAGACGAGCAGCAAGCAGCTGGCTATTCTCGCTATTCTGGCACTTTTATTCTCTCACTCACGATCACGATACATACTACCGCCCTAGGCATCTGACGCTGTTAGTTTTTATTTGAAACTGGGAATAACTGTAGATGTGAGTAGTGTTTTGAGACAATGGAACTGGACATTCTCTGACCTGAAGGGATAAAAGCTGACACACAAATGCTGCTGAATCTTCCTTCTTCGTATCTCACCGTCACTTTATTTTTTTTATTCAGTTTTATTAAGTGTTCCTGCTCATGCAGAATTAGTATGTACCTTATGGTGTATTATGTCAAAAAAAAAACACAGACATAGGTATATATGATATTTTGAAGAAATAATTTTATGACATGAATAATACCAATCAGAAAACATCATCACACTAATGCAATATTATTAGAAAACGAACAGCCTAAGATCGGGTGTGAATTTACGCTGGCGCTGTTACTTAGAGTCAGATCAAGAGAGGCGGGGGGGAGGGTGTTAGAGTGTGATCATCATTGAGAGAATAAAACTGAAAAAAGCTAACTTTTACAAGTACCATAAATTTATACCCAATGTCCCATATATTTGTCTGTTTCTTTTTTTTTCTCCGTGCTGCGTCAACATCGTGCACCAGAAGGCTTGAGCTTATTCAGTGCAGCAGGATCAACACACATGTACTGTGCAAGGCATGCACGGGGCCCACTGTGAAAAGAAGAGTGTTCATGGCTCATATTGCAGAGGAACTTCGTCATTACATCTTACTAGAAAAGGCGATGGAAAAAGAAAAGGAGGATGCAACATCGACAAGCTTCTGTTCCAAGACAGCCGCTTCCCCAGGAAAGTAAACTGAGTCAGTGTCAGGTGCCCTTTCAATATAATAGAAACCAAAGCATAGAGAGAAGTGTGCACATTGCAACAGGTACACACGTCATAAATGTAGGAAAGACAGTTCTTGCAGTATGGAGAAAAAAAAAGAAAGAGACAAATATATGGGACATTGG
>JANRMT010039798.1:0-11405 GCA_026402145.1 Polypterus bichir lapradei | reverse complement strand
AGTGGAAGCTGCAGAACTTTGATAATTTTGGGAAAAACGCAGCTACAGTAACATAGAGGGATACACATTTTTTAGGAAGGATAGACAGAACAGAAAAGGAGGTGGGGTTGCTGTTTATGCCAAACAGGATTTAAATGTAAGTCCTCTTCAGTTGGATGATGAGCCCCATCTTAGTGAGGACATGTGGCTTCGCCTGGAAAATATTAGGGAAAGAGGTCTTATTTTAGGAGTGTGTTATAGACCACCCAATTCAGACAATAATTTCAACACACATCTTTTTAGTAATATCAAAAAGGCAAGTTTACAGGGGGATATTATAGTCATGGGGGACTTTAATTATCCAAATATTAACTGGGATAACCTTACAGATGGAGGAGCACAAGAGCAGGAGTTTTTAGAAGTAATCAGCGACTGTTTTTTAACACAGCATGTTAAAGAGCCAACACGGGGTGAAGCCTGTCTGGATTTAGTATTCTGTAATAATCAGGATAGAATTGAGGGTGTAGAGGTGATTGAACCACTTGGGTCACGTGACCATAATGTCATACAATTCTCAGTATTTTGTAATAGTACGGATGCAAAGACTAAAATTGTTAAGTTGAACTTTGGTAGGGCTAATTTTGAGAAGATGCGACAAAGTCTAAGTAGGATAGACTGGGATAAGCTTTTAAGTGTGGAGACAGTCGAGGAGCAGTGGAACAGGTTTAAAAATGTTTTACATGTAATGCAGGACAGATACAGACCTAAATTTGGAATTAATAGGAAACTAAAAAAAACTCCACGATGGATTAATAAAGATTTAAAAAGAAGTTGCAAAGGAAAAAACTGCTGTATAAGGCATATAAGACTAATGACTGCAAAGTGAATCGTAGAGCGTATGAAAATATGAGAGCAACCATTAAGAAGGAGATCAGGGAGGCTAAAAGACAGTTGGAGAGGAATAGAGCAGATAAGGCGAAAGACGACCCCAAGAGATTCTTTCAGTATTTTAGTAGTAAAAGAACAGTCAAGGAGGAGGTCAAGTTCATCAGGAATAGTAAAGGGGAATTAAAATATACAGACAATGAAATAGTAGATTTCCTAAACTTACATTTTTCGGAGGTGTTTACAAGTGAGCAAGTGGATAACCTCAGAGCAGTAACAGGGAGAAGGGTGCAGCCTGCAATACCTAGGAATTTAGACACGGAACGCCCTTCATATCATGGAACGCCCTCTGATGTCAGTTTCGATACGTCATCATTGTTTTTGTCGGAGTCCGGAGGAATGGTGGACTTAGAATAAATCTTTCTGAAAGCTTTTCAAGGAAAGAAGAAGAGTTTGAGTTGGAAATTAAGATGGCAGTGAGTTTGTTGCAAGTTTTACTAGTATTAGGTAATATTATACTTTACTGCTAGGGTACGAATTCTACCACAGTGTAATAAAGATGTTGAATCAACTTTCAGGTTCCGTGCAGTACTAAGCGCTCTAAGAAAGAATTAACAGTTAAACAACAAACAGGATGGTTTGTGTAGCTAATTGTTACAGGGCTAATCGGAATACTCGATTCTGAGTAGTAAATCGACGGATCAATAATTTTTTATAACAATTGTTATAATATGCAATTGACCGTTGTTGAGTATAATTAACCATAGCGAAGTGTAACAGACTGTAATCAAATATAAGTGACCGTGATTAAGTACTTATAATTGCCAGAATATCATTCACCATTTGTCCTGTATATCATGTATATGCAAGTTAATCAGAAGCAAAACCTATCAGTAACTTGCTATTTTAGATATCAAAATATATTTCAGAAAGACAATACAGAGAGATTGAGCCATTATAAGGTAATGTTCCACAGAAAGCTTATTATTTGCATACGTTTCTAAGACAAACACAGTTAATAGTGGATATCCTGGTTTTTCAATCATAGTAATGTTGGCAGTCTGAAGTTTGAATATACTTAGGTCACTTTAGATGATCTTTTTTCATAATTCTGTATATATATTTACAATACACAACTAAACATTTTAATAAGTAGCTACAAACAAAGGGCAAGTGTGAATGCAATATTCAATTTCCTTCAGTTCAAGAAAGTTCAAATTAGATTGTAGACAATAATGAGGAAAAGAACAGCCAGGATAGAATCATGTTGTTGTTGTTGTTGTTGTTATTATTATTATTTATTTTATAAAGTTCTTTCAATGATAGTACAGTTTGTTTGAACTCTTAAAATAATAAATGTTTCATGCCCACCTCTCCTGCTTTCTTCAAAAATACTGCTTTTGAAGTTTTTTTTTAATTGAAATAAAGTGAAGTGATTGTTCCCGTGCATATTTGTCAGTTTTAAGAACTTTATATCTATTTTATATTCACCAGAGACACAGAAGTATATTGAATACCTCAGAGGAACCTACAGTTGTGTTTGGTGCTCAGGAGTTTGCTTGTCTGTTTTGCTATAAAAGATCAGATTCTACAGGCCTCATCAGCCACTTACAGGGCCACAGAAGGACAGTAGCTGTTCATGGAGGGATGTCCAGTGCTCTAGAATATATCTTGTAACTTGTACAATTTGATTAATTGACACTTTTAATATAATTTAATGCAGCTAGATATTCACCTTAACAACATGATTTGATTTGACAAAATAGTATACTGTGTACTTTTTAACCTTTTGAAAAGCTAGCTTTGAATAATTTTAGATTAATTCATTCATGACTGTGTATTAACAATTTTCTCTTTTAAACTATTTAGTAGAATATGACAAAGATCATACTACAAATACTTTAATTTTTCATAATGCAAGTGTGGAATTACATTGCCTACAATTGACAGGCAACATATAGTATACTTTCATAAATTTTTAAAAGCATCATTGACAGAATCTTTAATTAGTTTGTTCTGTTTAAAAGAATAATAGGACAGGATTTGCTTGTTTTAACTTTATTAAATTAAAGGATTATCTGAATTTCTTTTGTTAAGTTTTAAATGTTTAGCAAAATAATTCTGAATATTAACCTTTTTTTTTCTTTGTACTGTTTCAGGTTTTAAAATATACAAGTGTTCACTGAATTGCCAGGGATCAGGCCATTACCATTGCTGTTATTGTCAGAAAACAGTAGTTCATAAAGATCAGTTCCTCAGGCACTTGTCAGATTGTGGCAAAGGTCCTAAAGTGCTCCCTCTGCCCTCCGTGCCCACTGCACCAGTCACTGCCCAGCCTCTGCCATCTGAGTTCAAGTTCTTTGTTCTTGATCTTTGTTCAACTGTTCAGTTCCAGCTTTCAAAAGTTTTAATGTTCTTTTTTTTAATCTTTGTTCATATATTCAGTTCACTCAGTTTGAACCTCAGGCCAAATCTCCCAAAATTAGCATTTTAGCAGGACTGTTCCTTATTTACTCTGTTATTTCTGTCACCTAGTGATGGCTGCTGCCCATTTGAACTATTCTTCTTTACAAAATTTGATCCTAATAGTTTTCACTAGGCAGCACGGTGGCGCAGTGGTAGCGCTGCTGCCTCGCAGTTAGGAGTTCGCTTCCCGGGTCCTCCCTGCGTGGAGTTTGCATGTTCTCTCTGTGTCTGTGTGGATTTCCTCCCACAGTCCAAAGACATGCAGGTTAGGTGGATTGGAGATTCTAAATTGGCCCTAGTGTGTGCTTGGTGTGTGGGTGTGTTTGTGTGTGTCCTGCGGTGGGTTGGCACCCTGCCCAGGATTGGGTCCTGCCTTGTGCCCTGTGTTGGCTGGGATTGGCACCAGCAGACCCCCGTGACCCTGTGTTCGGATTCAGCAGGTTGGAAAATGGATGGATGGATAGTTTTCACTAAGCTATTTTGGAAGAGCTGTGTAAATAATTCATAACGGCACAGTGGTAAAACATCCTCAAGGTTCTAAAAAATTTGTAATGGTGTGCTATGGTCTCGTGTGTGAAGCCAAAGTCACTCCCGTCATAAATTACTTGTTCATTTAAAAGTTGCTAGAGATTATATTATCTGATGTTCACTAAATCTCTACCTGTTCTATTACTAATGATTCTACTCTTGCAATCTGAAATGAATATCATTGTCATAAAAAGTGATGAAAGGCTCCAGCTAAATTTTGGTTAAGCTTTCTTCTGTGTGATAAAATTATTAATTGGCACATTTTCAGAATTAAATATTATTAATCCAGTTCTACAATGATATTCCATCTGCAAAGTTCATATCAACTTTGTTTTTAATATACATTAATATAATATAAATCAATTTTGACAAAACAAATTTTATCTGTAGGAAAATTGCCTCTAAAATAATGCCAGGTAGCTGGAAGGAACCGCATTATAAGGTAATGTGAATATAAATATGTGTTGCTAGTATAAGACAAAAAACACACACACACAGATATCTCCTGTACTAACTAATCACCTCTTAAATTGGTAGAATCTACCCAAACAGACTGGCAGCCTGGACTGCTCATGGTAAGTGGAGGACACTTTGCCAGTAGTAAGATGTGAATGTTGATTTAAAATAATAACTTGCTTTTTTTTTTTTTAGTATGCTCTCTACATTGCCACTGGAAGAGCATTTGATTTCAGTCAGGTCAGTGGTTTAAGTGTAATATTTGCTTGAATATTGTGATTTTTTTTTTATTCATAGAATTTATTGTAATTTCCCGATTTACATTTTTTAGGAAGACATGCCAAAAATTAGAAGATGGTGGTGTCATCTCTTACTTCGCAAAGCCAACATTAAAGGTGTGTAACTTTTCAAGCTTTTTTTACAACAACAACAACAACAACATTTATTTATATAGCACATTTTCATACAAAAAAATGTAGCTCAAAGTGCTTTTTTAAGGGAAGAACAGTTATAAGAATTTGTCAGCTTACAGTATTTCTACATTTTTTATCTTCCAGCCAAGACATCGGTCTTCACTTTCCACACAAGAAGAAGGACATTCTGTGCCCCATGGGCAGTGCTTCGCAGTTATCAGTTGAAAAGTTTTCTGACACTAATTTTATATATTAGAACTTCACAAAAAGACTTTGACCAACATGTCACACATCAGGTCTCCGGTGAGGCCGTCACTGACTTGTGTCTCTCGTCTGCCCTGTGGTGTGTCAGTGGCATTATGGGGGCAGAGAATGGTGGTCTTAAAAATGAGTGTTTCGTGTGCTTGTGCTCTTACTGATTTATTAAATGGCAATTATTTCTGCTTCCAGCAATTCCAGACAAGATAGGAAAGAGCGAAGACTTTTCTCCCCCACCCTTCTTTTCCATTACTGAAGAATATGAAAATATTGACTAAATTATTTATGCCAGTACAATTAATAGTATAACATTTACTTTACTGTTCCTAAAATTTAGGCAATGAATGGCTTCATAGAGTTGCTTTTGTGGAGTGTAACTTTTTGACCGTTTTCCTTGTTCTTCAAAGATCAATTTCATCTGTGGCATTAGGCGACATTAACTGGATGTGCAGGTCAGCATATTTATGGTTACATTTAGTTGTTAGCAAATTGTACCTCACAAAGGCACAGTCCTGTCATTCAGGTATGTAGTGAAATGATTCTTACGGCACAGCTAATGCCTTAAAGGTGATGACTTTCTTTTCCTTTTCAGTATCATTCAGAAATCAACCAGTCGAGAATGGAGTGATTGTTTGCTTCAGGTAAACACTTTCCATTATGTATCACTTTTTATATATAGCATTTCTATTGTAATATGTTTAGGTGAGTGTTTCAGCAGTTTTTAAAGCATGCTTACTAAACTGGGAACAATTAAATGACATATTATTTGAAATGATGAATTTGGCCTTCATAAGTGACAATACTGTGGTAATTGGACTCTTTGTCTTTCAGGGACTCACTTCAGTACAATTCCTGTAGACGTTCAGGTTGAACTGAAATGGGTCTTACAGCAATGTATTAGTAAATAAAAATGAATGCTTTTTTCACTACGGAGCACTTAGTCATTTTGAATTATGTGTGCACTTTCTGAATGGTTTCTAACTAGACATGACATTCCCTTGAAGATGAACTGCTACAGTTGTACACTGGAGTTTATTTTTTTCTTTTTCAATCTACCTCATGCCTACAGGCAGTAGAGACAAAAAGCAGAGAAATCAATTGAGCTAAGCATTCCTATGCCATGCTGTGGTCATATTGGTGTGTTTATTTCATAAGCCAATTTGATTGTTCTTTGGGTAAAAGTGGAGTTAATATATTGATATTCCTAATAAAGTACTTGACAGTATTTTTTTTTTCTTTTTCATAAAAAAAGTCTTTATTGATCCAAAACATCCTGACTGCTTGTGACTGGCTGGATGCCAACAAAGACCAACTTGTTGGGACAGTCCTCCGGCCAAGAATTCTGGAAATGGACGAGGATGAAGTTACATACACAATTGAAAAATAAGAACAAAGGGGAGACGATGAAGAGACTGAAGAAGTCATGTCCACCTTGTTATTTACTTTGAATGCCTGAAGGACATGAACTTTTTTCTTGATGAGATACAGGTTAAAAAAATATTCCCATCAGTTGCTGCTGTTCGACAAATTAGATTAGATTAGATTGTCAATAGATTTTTGTGTTTTATATTTTTTTTCAGCCTTCAGAATTTCAAAGGAACTACATGTGGCAAAAAGCCGACCGTGATGTCATTTTGTTCAGTGGATTTGATCACTGTAAAGAAAAGGGGGGATGGACTGGCTTTCTGACCTGCTTCAATAGTTCATTGTCTACTGAAATGACCAATGTAATGGATGGAGGACACAGATGGATGTCCTAACTGGGATTGTGTGCTTTATTTCTTTAAAATAAATTCATATTTGAACCTGGATCTTATGTGTGTGTGTGTGGTTGTGTGAAGGGTTTGGGTGCTAAAATGCCTCCCACAGGTTACATTCCCCTATGTGGTAATTATAACAGTGTGTTTTGATACATCACTTTAATTTTCAAGACCTAGACTGTTGGCTTGCAAGTTCAAGAAGGGAGTCTAATTAAAAGCAAAAATAGTTGGGGAAAAAATGTACAGCCCCTGGGACTGAATATGAAAACTACTGTATGAAACAATGCCATGTTACAAATCAGGATTATTAATATATATATATATATATATATATATATATATGTGTGTCCGGACACCACACCAGCTCCATCATTAAAAATGCTGCTGACATCACCATCATAGGCCTGATCACCACCAAGGATTAAATGGCTTGCAGACAAGAGGTCTATCTGCTGACTCAGTGGTCCCAGGACAATCTGACCTTTCATGGCCAAAAATTAAGGAGCAGGTCATAGACTTCAAATAATGGATTAAGCTGTGGTTTGTTTTTGTGGGGTGCTGTGGAAATGGTGAGCTTGTTTAAATTTCATACAGTAACAATCACTGATGAATTGAGGAGGGAACAGCACGGTTGCCTATTGCCAAGTTCACCAATGCCTTCTTGAGATGTCTCACATGTGCTGTCTGGAGTCCATCTTCACTGGCGGCATCACATCCTGGTAGGGCACACACTCGAGGGTGGTGAAAGCCACAAACTATTACTGGCACCCAGCTGCCTTCTGTCCAGGATATCTAGAAGACATTCTGCTAAGATTATTACACACTCGGCCATCCTGCACAAGTGTTTTTTTTTTAATCCTCCTTTCTGGCAAATAGTAAAGAACCAATGGTGCTAAGTATGGCTTCAAAGAAAGTGTTTAGTTAAAGAGTTAATGAACAGCCAATCATAATAAGAAACGTAAGAAAAAGAATAGGTATAAATATTTGTAATATACCTGAATATATATCTCTACTGTAAATTGTATTCTATATATTTGTTGGGTTTTATTATATTATCACTGTTCTGTAGAGGCATGTACAGTAAATAACAATATCATTGTACAGTATGCACAAGACAATAAATACTGTCTGTTTAATGATGAGATCACCTCGGGATAATTCCCTGCTGAAAGCACACTGTAACTGATCCACTATTTATTACTATTAGTAGTTGTAACAGTTTTTGATATTTATCAAAGTTTTACAAAGACGACGACTCAAAGATAGCTTGAGTCTATGTTGGTATAAGTTGGGTCTTTGCAATCAACTTAAATGTTGCACAAACAAGGTTTAAGAACAATCACGATTGTCTCAAACTGAAAAGTTAAACAATGTAAAATGATGTAAAATCTACTGGCTGTCACATGCCTTTCAATTGATATGGACATGACATCCAGTATTTCACACATGCAGCTTTTAGGAATGAAAACGTTGATGGATCAAATCAATAAATAAATGACTGTTTCCTAAAATGTTTCCTTCTCAGTTTTAAAACTAATTTTATATGTAGCGGTTTTTGAAAACCTTCTAAAAATAATGAAGCTTATTATTGTTTCATATTTGTATAATTTGCTATTGGGAATATGAAATACATTTATAGATTCAAAATTTATAGGTATGAGTTTCATGAGGTACATTCCGCTTGAAACACTGGATAGTAATAAGATTTGTTACTTTTACTATAATGTAACACTTCAGGGGAAAACGTAATGAACAACCATTCAAAATAGTAAAAAAAACAAACAAACATAAAACTGTACTTTATATTGGCGAAGTGTTAGAATCATGAAAGAGCTTAGAATGATTTGATAGCATAAGTATGAAACTGGAAGTCATTTATGTTTGACCAGATAGAAAACTGTTGTAATTTGTACAACTACAGCATCCACAGCATTCTGTACAACGAGCGTATCAACACTGTCTCGCAGAGGGCATGATACGAGTGACGCTGGGAAAGGGCGTTATGATAAATTGCGTCATTACATGGGTGTGTACTATGTTGTGCTCTGAAGGGCGTTCCGTGACTGAAGCTATGGGCATTCCGTGATATGAAGGGCGTTCTGTGAGGTATTGCAGTCTGCAGCGGGACTCTGTTGATAACAGGGACTACTAAGGAGGTACTGAGGGATTTGGAAATTGAAGAGGGAGAAGTGCTGCTCAGATTAAATAAAATGAAATCAAACAAATCACCAGGCCCAGATAATATTTATCCTCGTGTGCTTAAGGAGGCTAGTGAGTACATATATAAACCCTTGACACATATTTTTAGGAAGTCACTGAGCACTGGAGAGATTCCGAAGGACTGGAAAATGGCAAATATCATTCTATTATATAAAAAGGGTGACATGGCAGATCCAAGCAACTATAGGCCAGTAAGCTTAACATGCATCACAGGAAAATTAATGGAAGGAATTATTAAGGATAAGATTGAGCAACACATGGCAAGGACAGGAGTTATTCTGACCAGTCAGCATGGGTTCAGAAGAGGGAGGTCGTGCTTTACTAACATGTTGGAATTCTATGAGGTTGCAACAAAAGCATACGATTAAAGTGGAGCATATGATATTATTTATCTGGACTTTCAGAAAGCATTTGATGAGGTGCCACATGAGAGGTTGGGCATCAAGTTAAAAGAAGTGGGAGTTCAGGGTGATGTTTTTAGATGGGTACAGAATTGGCTCAGACACAGGAAGCAGAGGGTGATGGTGCGAGGAACCTCATCAGAACTGGCCGATGTTAAGAGTGGTGTTCCACAGGGGTCAGTGCTAGGGCCGCTGCTATTTTTAATATATATAAATGATTTAGATAGGAATACAAGTAACAAGCTGGTTAAGTTTGCAGATGATACCAAGATAGGTGGATTAGCAGATAATTTGGAATCCGTTATATCATTACAGAAGGACTTGGATAGCATACAGACTTGGGCAGATTTGTGGCAGATGAAATTTAATGTCAGTAAATGTAAAGTATTACACATAGGAAGTAAAAATATTGGGTTTGAATACACAATGGGCGGTCGGAAAATCGAGAGTACACCTTATGAGAAGGATTTAGGAGTCATAGTGGACTCTAAGCTATCAACTTCCCGACAGTGTTCAGAAGCCATGAAGAAGGCTAACAGAATGTTAGGTTATATAGCACGATGTGTGGAGTACAAGTCCAAGGAGGTTATGCTCAACCTTTATAATGCACTGGTGAGGCCTCATCTTGAGTACTGTGTGCAGTTTTGGTCTCCAGGCTACAAAAAGGACATAGCAGCACTAGAAAAGGTCCAGAGAAGAGCGACTAGGCTGATTCCAGGACTACAGGGGTTGAATTATGAGGAAAGATTAAAAGAGCTGAGCCTTTACAGTTTAAGCAAAAGAAGATTAAGAGGTGACATGATTGAAGTGTTTAAAATTATGAAGGGAATTAGTACAGTGGATCGAGACTTGTATTTTAAAATGAGTTCATCAAGAACACGGGGACACAGTTGGAAACTTGTTAAGGGTAAATTTCGCACAAACATTAGGAAGTTTTTCTTTACACAAAGAACGATAGACACTTGGAATAAGCTACCAAGTAGTGTGGTAGACAGTAAGACGTTAGGGACTTTCAAAACTCGACTTGATGTTTTCTTGGAGGAAACAAGTGGATAGGACTGGCGAGCTTTGTTGGGCTGAATGGCCTGTTCTCGTCTAGAATGTTCTAATGTTCTAATTAGAGTAATCAAGCCAAGAGATAACAAAAACATGAATATAAAGTTCAATCAGGTATTTCCAGTATGTGGAGCATGGAGAGGTGAGGATTTGTGGCTACCAGTAAATACTTCATGAAGCTTACCAGTTATATAAGACTGAAACCATTCCAACAGTACATCTGCGAGACCCAAATAAGTCTGTAGATATTGAATGAGTACAAAATGGTGGACCACGTCAAATCTGAAAGATCTAGGAGTATTAAAATGTAACAGTCACCATGATCATCAGCAGCTATAAGAAGGCCATTCACAACCTTCCCCAAGGTAGCTTCAGTACTGTGCTTAGCCCTAAAGCCAGCCTGATGGTTCAAACAGCTGGTGGCTTTCAATATAAAAGGCAGAAAGCAGAAAAAGAGTTAAGAAAAACTGATCTCGACACTCCTTGAAATACGGTTGTGAATCACATCGTATCCTGGCAAGGCAAAGAAGACATTACCTGCAATTTGGCCTATTTGCACTCAGACCTTTGCTGTAACTGTACAATTTATCACACATTTTATTTCCTTTCCTGCTACTTAAATGTTTTAATTACAATTCTAATTATAATTGTATATGTATGGGTGTGTGCATGCATGTATATTTATATATATATATATATATATATACTAGCAGAATACCCGCGCTTCGCAGCGGAGAAGTACTGTGTTAAAGAAGTTATGAAAAAGAAAAGGAAAAATTTTAAAAATAACGTAACTTGATTGTTAATGTACAGTAATTGTTTTGTCATTGATATGAGTGTTGTTGTCATATCTATCTATATATATATATATATATATATACTAGCAGAATAACCGCGCTTCGCAACGGAGAAGTAGTGTGTTAAAGAAGGTATGAAAAAGAAAAGGAAAATTTTTAAAAATAACATAACATGATTGTTAATGT
>JANRMT010039796.1:0-10724 GCA_026402145.1 Polypterus bichir lapradei | reverse complement strand
TGTGTCTCCCATAAAAGCAGCTTCACTTGAAATCACTTTGTGATTGTGCACGGGTAAAAACGTCCGCTGAAGTGTCAGATTCTTATTTAATTCTTTTGTTTTCTGTATCTTCTGCATTGCATTCAGGTCTTTCAGGTTACCCTGATGTTTTGTCTCATAGTGCCGTGTTAGATTAAATTCTGTAATTACAGCCACATTAGCTCCACAAATGAGACACACGGGTTTACCGGCAATGTCAGTAAATATATACTCAGCCTCCCATCGGTTTTTAAAGGCTCTATTTTCAGAATCAACTTTTCTCTTCAGCATCGTGTGGGCTAGCTTCGCAATAACTTGCAGCATCATAAGCTAGACTTGATTAACGCGGTAAGTGTTCGGCAAGGCAGCTGAAGCGCTGCATTATGGGATCTGTAGTTTATTGTGTTACCAGCGCTTCATATACCCGGGCCATTAATAACAATAATACAGTATATAAAATGATCTCGCGGGCCGGATATAATTACACGCTGGGCCGGATGTGGCCCGCGGCCCTTGAGTTTGACACATATGGACTAAATAGAACTTGAAAAGATATATTTTTTCAAATGTGATCGCGCAATTCAGATAGAGTTGACGCGCACTACAGCCTGCATGCCTCAATAAGTCATCCTCCCCTCGCTCTTACTTTTTTACCGTTCATCTAATGAATACATATATACCAAAACAATCATTGATGGCGAATAAAGTATCCATTATTTGAGTACATATATATATAGCCGCGTATCGCAGCGGAGAAGTAGTGTTAAAAAGCTATGAAAAAGAAAAGAGAACATTTTAAAAATAACGTAACATGACTGTCAATATACAGTATTTGTTTTGTGAGTGTTACTGAGTGTTGCTGTCATCAAGGATTTGATTATCATTATTTCTTTCAATCAGGTTCGTATTTGTAGGATGTGTTGTGTTCAAGTTACATTCCGTGTTTGTCAATCGTTGTAAAGATGACAGGTTTCATTCATCGATTCGTTTCTTACTGCATCAATAAACAGCTCGTCTTCTTCTTTATCTGAGACCTGACACACTGCCTGCATGGTTTTTTTTTTTTTTTTACACTGTCTTCCTTTAGCAGGACATTGACTTTTTCCACCGTGTGCTTTGTTTCCGCAGTAGCTGGATTTATGAATATGCTTGTATGTATCAGACGCTTCATATTTTTTGCTGCCTTTTCAATTGTGTAATTCGGTTTTTGTTCAGCGCTCTTTGGAACTGTTGCTTTTTGTCTGTGCACTGCGTCAGTTCACGTGAGCCGCTCAGTGTACATGCATCGAAGGTTCCCAGCTGTGCTGGTGCCATCTCGTGCTATGTCCATGGCTGTATTTAATGTTACCGAAGTCCTGGCACTTAAAACTTTCTCTCGCAGTTTCGCTGAGTTTGTGCCAAACACCACCCTGACCATCTCATCTTCCTCTGCATAAGCACAGTTCTTCACCCGTGAATATTTAGTGGGAGTTTGCTATTGGATTGCCGCTGACGGACGGCCTTATATGGGCAGGCACTAAATTACAAACGCCAGCGGCAGCCTCTCTATGAAGTTAATTTAAAGTGTAGGTTTACATCGTGCTTTGTTTCCGAAGTAGCAGAACTCATGAATATGGTTGTATATGTCACTCGCTCGCTTCTTATTGTTTCGCTGCCTTCTCAATTATATAATGCATGTTTTCTTCAGCGCTTTTTGGAGGTCTTCCTGGTTTTCTATGTACTGCGTGATTACGTGAGAGGCGTGATGTCACACGAAACTCCGCCCCCACGGCGTTCAAGCTCATCTCCATTACATTAAATGGAGAAAAACAGCTTCCAGTTATGACCATTACGCGTAGAATTTCGAAATGAAACCTGCCCAACTTTTGTAAGGAAGCTGTAAGGAATGAACCTGCCAAATTTCAGCCTTCCACCCACACGGGAAGTTGGAGAATTAGTGAGTGAGTGAGTGAGGGCTTTGCCTTTTATTAGTATAGATATATATAGATATATATATAGAGAGAGAGATATAGATATATATAGGTCCACTTTATGGTGATTGCTTCCTGTGTATCAATTCTACTAGACACACTTTTTCATGGTGGAAAAATAAGTCACCATTATAGCTTTAAATCTGCTTTTTCTTTTGTAATGTTTTAGGGGATCACTGGTTTGCTTTTAAATTTAAAATTAAGATATAATTGCAACAGTTCCTAAATTAAATGTTTAAATGTTGTTTTTTTTTTTTTTTATCATTTTTATTTGATATTACGTGTTCTGTAAAGCATGCTGTGGTGGTTAATAGTACTTGCTGATGTGAAAATTGATTGGCGAAGTTTATACTTTCTGAAATAATGCTATGTGTTGGTGAGTGTATGTACCATATAAAAGATCTACACTTGAACCTCTGAAGCCACTTGTTAATTTAATTTGTGTGTGTTGTATATTATGCTAAATATATGTTTTTATTTATTTAAAAAGAACTCCTCCATTATCGACTTCTACCCAGATGATTTTGCCATTGATTTAAATGGAAAGAAGTATGCTTGGCAAGGTAAGTATGTTCATATTTTTTTTGTGAAAGCTACGAACTAATCCATGTTAAAGATTATATCTGCTTGAGTGTTTAATTTTGCCAAAATAATGTTTTTAAGTTTGTGTTTACAGAATGTATATAGAAACAGTAGCATTTAGGTACGGTGATGATTCTGATTTATGTGTGACTTCTTTTCTGAAATTTGTTAAATTTATGTGGGTTAAAACAAGATGATGTAATTTAAAGCTTTATTTTAAAAGTGAAATGAGTCCATCAGTTGGTTTTCTCAGGTGTATAACAAAGCTGTATTTTTTTTATGCAGTGCTTAGTAGCATCAGTTACCTTTTAGTTTTATTTGAGAGTCGTTTTTAACGTAAGACTTTTGTCGTTTTTTGTTTAAAATATTTTTTTTCTTAGACATTCAGTTCTTGATCTAATATAAGATGGTGGTTTTGTTTAATTAGTATTAAGCTTCTTATGTAATAGTGTATTAATAGAATCATGTTTAAAAAATGTTTACACAAAGATTTTTATATACCTCTGTAGTGCTGTGTATAAATAATGACATGGTATAGTTAAAATAGCTCTTTTTGTGTGTGTTTTTAAGAATATGTATAAGAGGAACGGTATTTATATTAAAATCAGTTTCATAATCAGCTCAGCTGTCAGGACTTTGGCTCCTGTGCCTTTTGAGACTGGCAGGGTAGTCCCTTCAGCTTCATCTTTGCAGCATTCTCAGTCTCATTTTGGCATCTCAAGGTTCTCAAATGGGCACCCTCATGGTTTTGTCAGTCAACACAAACGTTTTAAAGGGCTTGAAAGCAGAACCTAAGTCCTAGAACTACCCTTTAATAACTCTGATCAATACACTGCTTAATTCTTTTCTACCTTTTTACTGCTAGCTTGGCTTTTGCATTGCTCATTTCTTTAGAGGCAAATCTGCCTGCATGCTTAGGCTAAGGTACTAACTTTTACCAAGCTCTCCAGAGTGATTGCCCTAGGAAGCCCCAACAGTCAATGTCAGCTGCTAGATTTCATATTTCCTTTTAGTTAACACTCAGAAATAAGTGGCTAATATTTCCAGAGCTTCCAGTCATGTACCTTCTATGTGTTTTTCTTCCATGGCACAAGTAACACCATCAGTGCTTCTAATTGTTAAAGCAAGAGTCATTTATTTTGTTAACTTTTTTTATACAGTACAGGCCAAAAGTTTGGACACACCTCCTCACTCAATGTGTTTTCTTTATTTTCATGACCTAAGGCATCAAAACTATGAATGAACACATTTGGAGTTATGTACTTAACAAAAAAAGGTGAAATAACTGAAAACATGTTTTATATTCTAGTTTCTTCAAAATAGCCACCCTTTCCTCTGATTACTGCTTTGCACGCTCTTGGCATTCTCTCGATGAGCTTCAACAGGTAGTCACCTGAAATGGTTTTCACTTCACAGGTGTGCCTTATCAGGGTTATTTAGTGGAATTTCTTGCTTTATCAATGGGGTTGGGACCAGCAGTTGTGTTGTGCAGAAGTCAGATTAGTTGGACGATCATTTATTTTTCAACAGGACAATGACCCCAAACACACCTCCAGGCTGTGTAAGGGCTATTTGACCAAGAAGGAGAGTGATGGAGTGCTGTAAATGGTCATGAAAATAAAGAAAACACATTGAATGAGGAGGTGTCTCCAAACTTTTGGCCTGTATTGTATATAATGGTAAACACTGCTTATTTTACTCACCATATTGTGTCCTGATTTTGACCCTTTATTTTTTAAACTAGGGGCTCTGCCCCCTGCTCGCTTTGCTTTCCCACCCCCGGGTTTGGTTTACCAGATATACAATTTAAAGAGATTGTTAGTTTCATGGGAACTGTTACATATGCATTATTTTCACGTTTATTTTAAAACTTTTGTAAAAACAATAGGCCTACTTTATTTCCGGCCTTGGGCGTGGTCACATCTTTTTCTCGCAGGACGTATAACGCTGTTCGCATTGTGAAGGGGGTGCGGCTAAACGCACGCTAAGGAGATGCCATCGGATCATCTGCTGTCTTTCTCCTGCTGGCGAACTGCCTGTTCTGCTAGTCTCGCTGCCCGATCCTTTCAAAGCCTGTACAGCAGCTGTCCATTTGACCCTTCACATCTCTGTCACTCGCGTTGTGAAGCGGGGGCGAGGGTTGGGTTGGCTGAACGTACAGTAAGGAGAAGCAGTCTAATCATCTGCTGGCTCTTTGCTGCTGTCGAGTTGTGTGTTTTACTTGTCTCTTGTCATTGTTTTAAGAGCTGGGAGCACATGAAGCCTGTCTGCCAACAGCAATCCAACAACTGCTAGGTTAGATGTCTGTGGACTTGTTTTAAATTATGTCTCACTGTCTTGTCTCGTGTGATGTTGCAAAAACAATACATGTCCTTTATTTCCGGCCCCGGGCTGGGTTAAATCTCTTTCTCTGGACGTATAATGCTGCTCTCAAGGGTGGGGTGGCTCAACGCATGCTAAGGAGGTGCTGTCAGGTCATCTGCTGTCGTGCTGCTATCAGTCTTCCGTGCTGTACTCCACCCTCCCGCAATCAGACCTAACATTCACTTCAATCTGGCTGGGGCACAACAATACTTTTGAATTTTACTGTTTTCATATTCTTTACCTTTCTCTGTATGTGTATCACGCCATCGTTTGTTTGAGCCTTTCGAATTGCACTGCTTTCATAATCTCTTATCTGCCTTTTCTCTCCAACGCTTTTGGGTCTCTTTTCTCCACACTGCACTTTCTTCTTTGCTTAGTCGTTGATGTTTCATCTAGAACGTATTGTCCTTGTACGCTTTATATGTGCTGAGAGCACAGGATCTGTGTGTGCTACATGCCTTTACACGACTGAGTGCTCTTATTTGATATTGTTTGCGTCTTGCGGGTCTTTTAAGTGTCTTCTGAGAACTTCCGAGAAGATCACGTTTCATGGCCCTGCTTTTCCTTTCCAGGATTTTTTTTTTTTTTTTTTTTTTTTTTATCATATAATAGAGAGATGTATCCATACTACACTCTCAGGCTTTCTGCTGTGTTTGCTTACTGCCCAACTATAACCTGTTACACTCCATTAACAGTGCTTAAGTAAAATTATAGAAAACATTCTTTCAGACTAGTTTTTTACAACAGTACTTTTTATATGAGTAGATGTATAGATAAAACAATATTCTTAGACACATTTCTGACACCCTCATTACCGTTACGTTTTAATTTTTCACATTTTATTGTCTAAACTTCTCAATTCTCTTTTACAGAAATAAACACTTTCCTGTCATCAGCTGGCTTATTCTGTAGATTTCATTGGTCATTACCGACTATCATTCAGTTTTCTGGTCTAGGAATAATAACCAACAGCAACTTATTCTGTAGATTTCATTGGCCACAGCTGGTCGTCAGTCACAGATGTCTCGTTTGTTGCAATTGAGTCATAACTTACACAGACGTTTAAGGAAAAGGCATTAAAATATGCTACCTGTTCCTTTGGAGAGTCAGTCAAGTTGTAAATTTAAAGTCATGGAGAATTTGTCGCAACCACCACTGGTTTCAAATTCAGTTAATATTTGCAATGATGGAAAAAGTCTCATCTTTGTATGCTAACAGAGGTAGGAACTTTGCCAGCCAGCATACATGAATGGAATCTTCAATGTATGAAAACTCGTGGCTTTTAAGTATTTGCTTTTCTTCTGTAGCGTAGATAGCTTTAGAATATCACTAGCTCAAAAAAAGACGTTCTGAAGTCGGATTTTCATGTCCTACATTAATTATTATTATACTTTATATAGTAATACCTAGGTATCACATGAGCATAAAATAAAGATATATGAATTTCTTAGATCGTAATCTAGAGTAAAAAAGATAGCTATTTATGTAAGTTAAGATGTGGGGAGGGCTACAGACACTTATTGCCACTACACAAGGAAAAGAAAATTGCGAAAGATATTGCCGCTTTTTGCTGGCATCGCTGCAGCATCAGATTAAGCAAACGCCTAACATACAATTGATGCTATTAGACTAGTCAATGTTACTCCTATAAATTTAAATTTAATCTGGTTATATTGTGAATGTAATTTATTCCTCAGTACAGGTATGAATAAACATAGTTTGTTTAAAAGTAATTAGTGATACATTTTAATAAAAACATGTAAATAATGCAATGTTTTTGTGAAATAATGCAATTCAGATTTCTTTCTTGAGTGGTAGCAATAAGCTTCTGTCAAAGGCTGTATGTTACAGGCAGTACTTCAAAGTTAATTTATTCTGAAATGCAAAAGATATTTTTTAATTGTACATAGGCCTTTCATAAATATTTGTAAGTACTTTAAAATAAGTTGAATTCTCTAATATCCATACTTTTTTATTTTTCTATTTCATCACTTTGGCTTTTCCACTTTAATTGGAAGTAGTACATCCAATTTATTTAATATTTGTACAGTTTTTTTTAAGTGTTCAAAATCTTCACATTGTTTTTGTTTGTTATGACTGCTAGGGGACATAGGAGCACCCCAAACCCTGAGACACAACTAGAGAGCACAGTCCTGAGTTCAGACTCAATGTTTTATTGCACACAATACCTCCTTGGACTTCCAGATCCTTTTCCTCTTCTATAGTAATAAAATACACTTAGGCCTTGTTCACACGGGTGTTAAGTTTTTGGATAAACGAACTTGCTCTGAACGTCCTAGACGTTTATGTTGCATTTTGTGGTGGCGATCGATTGACTTCTACACCGGCATTTGTTTGTCTCTGTCTAACGCCAGCCTGCAGCCCAAATTGTAGTTTGTGTGTTAACCTGTGGAGGCAGTGTCGGGAACTGGATATGAAAGCCTTTGTCGTTTTATTTGAGGTGCTTCCTTTCAATATGGACCATTTTGCTATGTTAGATATTAATCTTCTTGTTTTAAAAATACTCGTAATACGGCGACGTAGGGAGAGAAAAAATGGCCGCCGCTACTGGGTTCATCCTCTGACTGCACAACGTCGGGTTAAAGGAAGTTTTTTTGTGCTTTATGAAGAAATGCGAAAATTTCTGCGCAAGTTTTTTAATTACTGTCGGATGTCGGTTTCCACTTTTGATTGTCTGCTGTAGCTGGTGCAATGCCACATTGCACGCCGATCAACCAATATGCGACTTGGTGTTAGCCCCGAAGAGAGACTACTTGTCACTTTGAGGTAAGGAAACAGTAGTCGAGTGTGCGCTTACACCGGTGTTATGCACTGAAATGCCCCCCCTCGCCATGGATTGCCCCCCCTACATAATCGTTATCAAATATTATATTAGAACATAAATTAATAGGTTCATGGTTTACAAATTACATGAGAAAATAAAATAAGCAATATGAAAATATATATGTTGTATATGAAAATATATATGTTGTGTATATATATATATATATATATCCGGTCCTCCGAAGCGTAAAATAAACGCACAGAAAACGAACTAGAAGCGGTTTCCTTGCGTTCGTTGGGTTTTGAACGCCAAGAAAAAGCTGCATGCAACGTTTTTTTTGATGCCGTATAAACGCGCAGCCGGACAAACGCACGTCACCAAAGCCCGTGTGAACACTCTCATTGACTCCTACGTGTAGAAAACACTCGGCGCTTGATCCGCGCTCACCAGACGCTACGAATGCAAAAAAAACGCTCGATTTTAACGCCCGTGTGAACAAGGCCTAAAAGGCTTCCCTTCCTCTCTCCACACCTCCCACATAGTGTCATCCATCTCCTTTCAGCTCTGACTACTGGTGCTGGAAAACCAGCTTCTTTTTGCTGGACCCAAATGTACTTCTGGTATCACCACCTTTCACATCAGAAGCCCTTCACAGAAGGTATACAGTTCCCCTAATGATACCCCTGGTGGCACCCAAGAATCCAGAGAGGACTGTCTTATGGGACTACATCTCCCAGCATGCCCCATGGGTATCCTTATGGGGGTGCCACTGGTGAGATGCTGCCATCGTGTTCATGGGGGGAAGACATAGCACTAAACAGCCAACATCTGTCCTGCCAAACGGGCCTCATGAATTGGCAACCCAGCATTTTCCTTCTGTTATGGCCTCTTGACCTGGCAAGGAACTCATTTCCATCCTGGTCGGGATGCCGTATCATTGAGCGTGGCAGCCACTATTACATTTGTGCAAGAACCTGTGAAGAATCTGTGTTTGCTTCCAAAAGATTTCACTGCATTTTGGTATCTTTAAGTAAAAGAGGGCAAATATCCCTCCTAATTTAAAGTAGAAAATGTGATCACTTTCACCACCAAAAAATCTGTATCATATAGCTTGACTAGAACTCTTCAGCAGAGTCAGACTGACTGTGCTGTGTGACTTTTTTTTTTTTTTTTTTTGAATGTTGGGCATTAGAATAACAATTAGTACATAATTCAAAAAGTAAACAAAAAAAAATTCAGTCCAGTTTCTCTACTTACTAATTTTCTGCAACTGTTATTTGCATCATCTGTTTTAAGGTGTTGCTTTGCTGCCTTTTGTTGATGAGCGTCGTCTGAGGGCTGCCCTGGAAGATGTGTACCCTGACCTCACTTCTGATGAAAGTATGTCCTGTATTTCCTAATTGATTCTTTGCTTGATAGATTGAATGGTTCAAGACTTAGAAATGTATTAAAATGAGATGGAAGACAGATATCCACCTCTCCAAACATTTATTTTCTTCTATTAATGAATACATTTCAAGTAATTGTACCTTGAATTATCAAAAGGGTACTTATTATTTCACAAAAGCAGTTTTAAATAAAGCATCTCATGTAGATAGTCATGCTGTTCTTATACTATAAACTATTACCTTGGTCATTGTCTTCATTTTCATTTCTCCTAGTTAAAAGGAACAGTCTTGGAAGTGATGTACTCTTTCTTGGAAAGCACCATCCCCTTTTTGATTTTGTGTGCGAGTTATACAAATCAAATATGATGGAGGCAAGTTGTATATAATGCTTTATATTTTTTGTGTTCATTAATTTGTTTGTTCTAGAATTCAGATCTCTTCATGCTTTTTTTTTTTTTTTTTGTCTTGTTAAAGTTTGTGGACATACCTCCTGAACTGTGCCATGGTATCAAGGGGACAGTCTCCTTAGATGAAAATCCTGTTTTACCTGGAAAGTAAGATACTTGCAATTACTTTAATACTTTAATAAGAATTCTTGTGTATTTTCAGATATCCAAATAAACTGAGAATCAGGAAAAATGTGTTAAGGTGCTTAAAAATGTATTTGCCATTTAAACTGTGCATCATCTTAATTTCTGCTCACTTAGAGATTTCTATAATTATGCAATTATGTTTATTTCAGATTAGTTGAGTCACCTGTACCAATGCTAAAGGACATTGCAATGAACAATGCAGTTAGGTAAGTGTCTTAAATTTTCTCATCACAAGTGCAAAATATCATTTAAGCATTTTTTTTTTTTTTTTTTCCACAACTTTTGGCAGTTGCATTGTAATTGGGTAACAAGTTTGGCCAACTTTTGGTATTTCCTATCACAGATAGTAGATCAGATTTGATTTTAAAGTTAGATAAGTAGTTATCTATACTAATAAAAGGCAAACCCCTCACTCACGCACTCACTCACTCACTCACCCACCCACCCACCAGTCAACCGACCGGCATTTGGCAGGCTCATTCCTTACAGCTTACTTACAAAAGTTGGGCAGGTTTCATTTCGAAATTCTACGCATAATGGTCATAACTAGAAGCTGTTTTTCTCCATTTACTGTAATGGAGTTCAGCTCGAGGGACGGAGTTTCGTCTGACATCACGCCTCTCACGTAATCACGCATTACGTAGAAAAACAGGAAGAGCTACAAAACGCGCTTTAGAAAACATGCATTATATAATTAAGAAGGCAGCGAAACCATTAGAAGCAAGCGAGTGACATATAAAACCATATTCAGCGGCTCACGTGAACTGACGCAGTGCGCAGACAAAAAGCAACAGTTCCAAAGAGTGCTGAACAAAAACCGAATTAAACTGCTACGCTCAAATAGGCAAACCACACGTCGTGGCGCAATAGTAGAGCATTCGCCTGTAGCGCCCGCGTCCGAGGTTCGATTCCTGAGAGGGGATGCACTAATTATGTACGCGCGCTTCTCGATTTATTTTAACCTCGCATCCCCTTAGTTTGAGACGTATGAAAACGCATGCGGTTAACGCAGAAAGACAGATCA
>JANRMT010039787.1:0-14179 GCA_026402145.1 Polypterus bichir lapradei | reverse complement strand
ATGGGCTGCTGTAATTGTGGGTGGGGATGTCTCACCTATGCTGGTATGAGCAGAAGGATGGTTGGAGGATGCAGTACTCCGAGGTGATAGTGGGTTAGGGTGATCAAACCTATTAAAGAAGTTGTTCATTTGGTTTGATCTCTCCACGTCTCTCTCAATCTTGGCACCCCGCTCCGAGCTGCAGCCAGTGATAATCTTCATCCCATCCCACACTTCCTTCATGCTGTTGTTCTGCAACTTCTGCTCCAGCTTTCTCCTGTACTGCTCTTTCGCCGCCCTGAGTTGGACTATATATATATACTAGAGACATGGCCAAGGTAAGGAGGGCTGAAACCCGACCACCTCTGAACAAGACATATAAGTTGAAATGTCAAGACTGGGCCATGAAATATCTGAAGACAGGTTTTATGGACTGATGAGATGAGAGGGACTCTTGACAGACCAGATGGATGGGCCTGTGGCTGGTTCAGTAACGGGCACAGAGCTCCACTTCGACTCAGACGCCAGCAAGGTGGAGCTGAGGTATTGGTATGGGCTGGTATTATAAAAGATGAGCTAGCTGGTCCTTTTTGGTTGAAGATGGACTCAAAATCAACTCCCAAACCTACTGCCGTTTTTTAGAAGACACTTTCTTCAAGCAGTGGTACAAGAAAAAGTCTGCATCTTTGAAGCAGACCACGATTTGTATGCAGGACAATGCTCCATCACATGCATCGAAGTACTCCACTGCGTGGCTAGCCAGTAAAGGCCTTAAAGTTCAAAGAATAATGACATGGCCGCCTTCCTCACCTGACCCAAACTCTATTGGAAAGATTAAAAGAGCTGAGCCTTTACAGTTTAAGCAAAAGAAGATTAAGAGGTGACATGATTGAAGTGTTTAAAATTATGAAGGGAATTAGTCCAGTGGATCGAGACTTGTATTTTAAAATGAGTTCATGAAGAACACGGGGACACAGTTGGAAACTTGTTAAGGGTAAATTTCGCACAAACATTAGGAAGTTTTTCTTTACACAAAGAACGATAGACACTTGGAATAAGCGACCAAGTAGTGTGGTAGACAGTAAGACGTTAGGGACTTTCAAAACTCGACTTGATGTTTTCTTGGAGGAAACAAGTGGAGAGGACTGGCGAGCTTTGTTGGGCTGAATGGCCTGCTCTCGTCTAGAATGTTCTAATGTTCTATTGAGACCTTGTGGGCCCTTCTTAAGTGGGAGATTTAAGGTGAAAGGAAAACAGGAAAATACACGTCTCTGAAGAGCGTCTGGGGGGCTGTGATTGCTGCTGCACAAAAAGTTGATCAAGAAACTGACAGACTCTATGAATGGAATAGGCAGAGTGGTGGCTCTGAGGCCAGAGATCTGCACTGCCAATCGCAAGGTTGCCGGTTCGAATCCCGTAAAAGCCAAAAGGGACTCTGCTCTGCTGGGCTCTTCAGCAAGGCCCTTAACCTGCAATTGCTGAGCGCTTTGAGTAGTGGGAAAAGCGCTATATGAATGCAAAGAATTATTATTATGGAAGGCTTATGATTGTTATTGAAAAGAAGAGTCACTGGTTTTTTTTTTTGTTTTTTTTTTGGAAATGCCAGAAATGTTTCTTTGTAAAATTTTGAGTTGCTTATTATTCTCACTTTAACAGATGAAAATAAACAATTGAGATGGGAAAATTTTCATTTTTCCTTTAGTTGCGTAATAATTCTGCACACATATGTATTCCCCTGAGGATGTTCACACTCACATTTCCTTTGTAAAACATTCAGGTTTCAGGTTTATTAACATTTTGCATTGTCTGATAGCACTGTATTTGTTCCATATTAAAATTAATCCTCAGAAATACAACTTGCCTAATAATTGTGCACACAATGTAGTATTGTATAGAAACGGTGATTGAAAGTTTATGCAACGATAACTTTGACATAAAAGGGCAAAAGTTCTCCGTCCTCCTAGAATGATTGCTGGCTCTTGTGCAATAAGCTTCTCTTTGCGGGCCTGACAGTGTCTGAGGTGCGTGGATCTGTCCATAGGCCGTCCTTGCTGTAGCTGGATACTTCTCAGTTGGTGTGGCCTGCATAACTTGAAGTCCTTCTGATCATTTTTTTGCTGCAAACACCTACTGGTTTACTCTTTATCATAAGGGTGTCATTTCCTGCACAATCACAACATGTGATCTAAAAATGGCCTAACAATGAGTTATGTTTTGGGTCAACAGGGGACAAAAATGGTGGGAAAACACAAATAGCTCGACATCTAGACATCTGAACTAGACATCAAGACGAGTCAAACGGTACATCACATGTGTGAGTTTTCTCGTAAGGGTGAAGTGATTTTGTACCGCCGCCCCGGAGGAAGAACAACTAAACCCCAGGCTGCTGCACAATCAGAATACTGCTAGGAAAAGCAATTTATTATCGACATCTTTCAGGGTAACGTGACCAACGCTCTACCTTATTTTTATGACCCACTCAGCACATGCCCCAGATCGGCATAAGATAACAAAACGTTAAAGGGATGAACGAAAAAAAAAGAAAAAGGTATATTTACATACTAGCAAAATACCTGCGCTTCGCAGCGGAGAAGTAGTGTGTTAAAGAAGTTATGAAAAAGAAAAGGAAATATTTTAAAAATAACGTAACCTGATTGTCAATGTAATTGTTTTGTGACTGTTATGAGTGTTGCTGTCATCAAGGATTTCATTATCATTATTTCTTTCAATCAGGTTCGTATTTGGAGGATGTGTTGTGTTCAAGTTATATTCCGTGTTTGTCAACCGTTGTAAAGGTAACACGTTTCATTCATCGAAGTGTTCACTACCCAAATCGCTACTCGTGAATCTAAAATGTTTAACAGGCATTCCCGGTATTAAGTTGTGGATTTGCCTGCGAATATTTTTTAGTGGCAGCGTGTCTATGAACTTAATTTAAACTTAAGCTTTACACCTTATTTTCCTATTGATATGTCTACAAAGGCTTGTTCAGATTCAGAGGGTTGTTCGTTTCCTACTGCATCAATAAACAGCTCGTCTTCCTCTTTATCTGAGACATCACACGCTGCATGCACGGGTTTGCCTTTCCCAGTCTTACAAAGTCAGTTCACGTGAGCCACTCGGAGTACATGCATCGAAGGTTCTCAGCTGTGCTTGTGCTATCTTGTGCGATCTTGTGATGTCCACGGCTTTATTTAATGTTAGCTCAGACCCGCCACTTAAAAGTTTCTCTTGCACTTTCGCTGAGTTTGTCCCAAACACCACCCTGACCATCTCATCTTCATTTGCATAAGCACAGTCCTTCACCAGCAATTTTAACTCTGTTACAAAGTGATGAAAAGTCTCGTTTATACCCTGCGTCTTCTCATTAAACTTTTATTTTGCGAATATCGTATTCGTTGTAGGCATGACAAACGCCAGCGGCAGCCTGTCTATGAACTTAATTTAAACTTAAGGTTTACACCGTGTTCTTTGTTTCCGCAGTAGCTGCACTTATGAATATGCTTGTATGCGTCACTCGCTTCATATTCTTTTGCTGCCTTCTCAATTGTGTAATGCGTTTTTTGAACAGGTTTCATTCATCGAAGTGTTCACTACCCAAATCGGTACTCATGAATCTAAGATGTTTAACAGGCATTCCCGGTGTTAGGTTGTGGATTTGCCTGCAAATATTTAGCGGCGGCGTGTCTATGAACGTAATTTAAATATAAGCTTTACACCATGCTTTCCTATTGATATGTCTACAAAGGCTTGTTCAGCGTCAGAGGGTTGTTCGTTTCCTACTGCATCAATAAGCAGCTCGTCTTCCTCTTTATCTGAGACATCACACACTGCATGCACGGGTTTACCTTTCCCAGTCCTGCAAAGTCAGTTCACGTGAGCCGCTCGGAGTACATGCATCGAAGGTTCTCAGTTGTGCTTGTGCTATCTCGTGTGATCTCGCGATGTCCACGGCTTTATTTAATGTTAGCTAAGACCCGCCACTTAAAAGTTTCTCTCGCACTTTCACTGAGTTTGTGCCAAATACTAGTCTATCCCTGACCATCTCATCTTTGTCTGCATAAGCACAGTCCTTCACCCGCGAATATTTTGTGGCAGCGTATCTATTGGATAGCTGCTGACAGACGGCCTTATATGGGCAGGCACTCAATTACGTGGGAGGCGTGACGATGAGGGATGCGACTCCGCCTCACACGGCGACCGAGCTGCAGGCTATGGCCGTATATATGTACAGAAGTAGGATCCAGTTATGACCGTTACGTGTAGAATTTCGAAATGAAACCTGCTTAACTTTTGTAAGTAAGCTGTAAGGAATAAGCCTGCCATTCTACCTACACGGGAAGTTGGAGAATTAGTGATGAGTCAGTGAGTCAGTCAGTCAGTGAGGGCTTTGCCTTTTATTAGTATAGATTAACAAACAAAACAGTTTATGTAATTCCACCAAAAAAACAAGTACATAAGAATCAAAGACAAACATTTACAGATTAGGGTGCGAGATGTTCTAACCCAGTTTTGCCAACTTGGATGACTGCCCTTACAGCTCATGAGCACAGTGAAATGCAAGAAGCCCCACAGAGTACGACAGCAGCCGAGCCAATAACAAAACGTTCTGTCCTACAGGTCCCCAAAGGTCGCTCGCTCTGGTGAAGCCACAAAAACAATCGTCGACAGAAACGCGTCTCCCTCCGAGTAAAATAAAACCTTCTTCCAGTAGGTGGCACTTTTTGCCACAATCTTGCTGCTTCTCCTTGCTCCACCACTCAATCTCTCTCTCTCTCTCTCTCTCCCACTTCTTTTCCAGTTAAATCGTCTTCACCCCCAGCCGTCCTGTCTGCACTGTGTCTTCCCCTTAAAGGTGTATTTCCCTATTTTTTGGGGAACCCTCAGCAACCCATTTCCTGATGTACACCCTAAGGACTACGGGACAATAGTACATGTGACACCTGTTAAAATTTCAAAGCACTCAGAAGGAATTGTTACGTAAGGTAAGTATTTCAGGTAAGTTTTTGTGATAAGGCAGTTCAATTAGGCTAGAACAGAGTTCAGATAGTAGAGGATGATCTGGTCAGGGCTCTCGTCATCGACAGAGTTCATCATCAACTACAGAGAACTATTGTAGAGAGCAGCAATAAATAGTCAGGGATACCATCTTCTGCGGTGGGTTGGCACCCTGCCCGGGATTGGTTCCTGCCTTGTGCCCTGTGTTGGCTGGGATTGGCTCCAGCAGACCCCTGTGACCCTGTGTTCGGATTCAGCGGGTTGGAAAATGGATGGATGGATGGGGTACCATCTTTACAAGGAAAGGTAGTTATATTAAGTAAGGAAGAAAGTTTCATGACAAGGTAGTTAGTTCTACTAACCTAGAACAGAGTTCAGACAAAAGAGGGTGCCATCTTTTCAAAATAAGGCGGCTATTTCAAGTAAGGGAAACTGAGGTTTTTGTGATAAGGCAGTTCTAATAGGCTAGACCAGAGTTCAGATAGTAGAGCAGGGGTGTCGAACTCCAGTCCTGGTGGGCCGCAGTGGCTGCAGGTTTTCATTCTAACCATTTTCTTAATTAGTGGCCAGTTTTTGATGCTAATTACCTTCTTTAGCCTTAGCTTTAATTAGCTTGACTCAGGCCCCTTAGCTGTTTTTTCCTTAATTAGCAGCCGGACAGTAATGAGACATAAAACAAGCAGGACATGACCAGCTCACCTGTACCCATCAAACAAAATCTGAAAATAAAGATGAACATCTCAGTAAGGTTGATCCCTCAGGTTACCAAAACATTTTAGGAGTTCATAGAAAAAAACAGAATATCAACAGTTTTGGAAATGTCTGCTGTGGCAAAAAGAGAGCAGCAACAAGCCATGGAATTGAATAACGGGTTTAATTAACAGCAAGAATCAGCTTCTCATTAAGGAACTGGTGGGAGTTTGAAGCCCCAATTTAGTTGGTCATCTTTTGGCTCGTTTCACGTCTCATTTCTGTTTGGCTGTCATTTAATGAAGAAAAGAATCAATTCAGGGAACTGAATCCTTAAAAAACAGAGCTATTAAAATAGAGGGAAAAGAAGTTAATTAGCAGTGAAAACTGGACACGGATTAGGAAAAGGGTTAAAAAGAAAACCTGCACCCACTGCGGCCCCCCAGGCCTGGAGTTTGACACCCGTGTAGTAGAGGGTGATCTAGTCAGGGCTCCCATCATTGACAGAGTTCATCATCGACTCCATCAATCAATCAAATTTATTTATAAAGCACATTTAAAAACAACAGAAGTTGTACCAAAGTGCTGTACAAAGAAACATGTAAGGCTACTATAAAACAACCAATTTTATAAAACAGTTATTTAAAACTATTTAATATCTATCCTGCAACCTCACTCACTATAGAAAGTGGAGGACAAAAAGTGGGTTTTCAACCGAGTCTTAAAAAACTTCAGTCGAACGAGAAGATCTAATGTGGAGCGGCAGATCCTTCCAGAGTCTCGCACCAATAACTGAAAAAGCCCCGTTGCCCTTAAACTTTAGCCATGAACTAGGAACTGCAAGGAGTAATTCAGCAGATGATCTCAAAACACTCGTTTCCAAGACGGGATGAAGGAGATCACAGATAT
The DNA here is from genome assembly GCA_026402145.1 of Polypterus bichir lapradei. Lineage (NCBI taxonomy): Eukaryota > Metazoa > Chordata > Cladistia > Polypteriformes > Polypteridae > Polypterus > Polypterus bichir. The sequence goes on along the minus strand of JANRMT010039787.1, from coordinate 7,603 downwards.
ATTTAGGGACAACTCCATGCAAGGCCTTATAAACAAACATTAAAACATTGAAGTCAATCTGAAATCTCCCCGGCAGCCAATGGAGGGAGGCCAATACAGGAAAGATATGCTCTCTTCTACTAGTGCTGGACAGGATTCTAGCTGCTGCATCCATCAACAACAACTACTGTAGAGGGCAGCAATAAATAGTCAGGGATAACATTGTAACAAGGAAAGGAAGTTAAATTATTCAAGGAAGAGAGAAGTTTCACGACAAGGTAGTTAGTTCTACTAACCTAGAGCAGAGTTCAGACAAAAGAGGGTGCCATCTTTTCAAAATAAGGCAGTTATTTCAAGTAAAGGAAACAAAGGTTTTTTTATGATAAGGTAAAGTTCTGCAAGCCTATAACAGCGTTCAGGCACCAGAGGGCGATGTAGTCGGAGTTACTATCGGTAACAGAGTTCAGATACGAGAGGGCTATGATACCAGCCATCACGTCAAGGTAAGCCTGTTATTTCAGGTAGGGAAGAGAGAGGTTTCAAGGTGAGGTAGCTGTAATCAGTAATGATGGTGCTGGAGAGTGATAGATAGATAGATAGATAGATAGATAGATAGATAGATAGATAGATAGATAGATAGATAGATAGATAGATAGATATGAAAGGCACTATATAATGATAGATAGATAGATAGATAGATAGATAGATAGATAGATAGATAGATAGATAGATAGATAGATAGATATGAAAGGCACTATATAATAGATAGATAGATACTTTATTAATCCCCAAGGGGAAATTCACATGCTTCAGCAGCAGCATACTGATAAAAACAATATTAATTAAAGAGCAATAAAATAAAAAAGCAGTACAAGTTAAAAAGTGCCAGGCAGGTATAACTGTCTATAATCTTGTGTAATGTTAACAAACATTAGGTAGAACATTGGGTAGAATTGAAGAGTCGCATAGTGTGGGGTCTCCTCAGTCTGTCACTGAAGCTGCTCCTCTGTCTGGAGATGATCCTGTTCAGTGGATGCAGTGGATTCTCCATGATTGACAGGAGTCTGCTCAGCGCCCGTCGCTCTGCCACGGATGTCAAACTGTCCAGCTACATTCCTACAATAGAGCCTGCCTTCCTCACCAGTTTGTCCCTCTTCTTTATGCCGCCTCCCCAGCACACCACCGCGTAGAAGAGGGCACTCGCCACAATCGTCTGATAGAACATCCGCAGTATCTTATTGCAGATGTTGAAGGATGCCAGCCTTCTAATGAAGTATAGTCGGCTCTGTCCTCTCTTGCACAGAGCATCAGTCTTGGCAGTCCAGTCCAGTTTATCATCCAGCTGCACTCCCAGGTATTTATAGGTCTGCATCCTCTGCACAGTCACCTCTGATGATCACGGGGTCCATGAGGGGCCTGGGCCTCCTAAAATCCACCACCAGCTCCTTGGTCTTGCTGGTGTTCAGGTGTAAGTGGTTTGAGTCGCACCATTTAACAAAGTCCTTGATTAGGTTCCTATACTCCTCCTCCTGCCCACTCCTGATGCAGCCCACCATAGCAGTGTCGTCAGCGAACTTCTGCACGTGGCAGGACTCCGAGTTGTATTGGAAGTCCGATGTATATAGGCTACTATTGTAGAGGGCAGCAATAAATATATTTTACTACTTGACATGGATTTTTACACTCCGAGAATCGCCTATTCAAGTAGTCAGCTTAAAGCACTGAGAAGAAATGCTCATGCCAGTGTGGTTCCTTATTTACCTGACGAGGTAAGAAGACGATATCGGGGGAGCCGAGCCGGCGCAAAGATAAAAGATAAGATTAAATCGAGACAACTTGAGAGAAAATGGCGTTATAAACCGTCGGTGCCTTCTGTGATCTTGGGAAATGTGAACTCACTACCAAATAAGATCGACGAACTGGCTGTGCTGGTGAAAAATGTCAGAACCTACAGAGAATGCAGCTTGCTGTGTTTTAGTGAAACGTGGCTAACAACTACCATCCCAGATGCTAACGTGGAGCTACCCGGGTTTAGCACAGTTAGAGCGGACAGAGACGCAAGTACCTGCGGGAAGAAGAAAGGAGGAGGACTCGCTCTCTATGTCAATACAAAGTGGTGCAACTCAGGACATGTAAACGTTAAAATCTCCAATTGCTGCAGGGACATCGAACTGTTGGCCGTAAGTCTGCGTCCCTATTACTTGCCCAGAGAGTTTGGACACGTGATTGTTGTAATTGTTTACATCCCTCCTCAAGCGAACGCGGAGATAGCGAGTGACATCATCCATTCCGCAGTTGCTAAGTTACAAACGCAGCACCCTGAGGCACTTGTGCTAATCGCTGGAGACTTTAACCATGTAACGCTGGACAAAACATTACCTGCCTTCTCCCAGTATGTGGATTGTAACACCAGGGGAAACAGGACTATCGACCTACTGTATGCAAACGTTAAAGACGCATACAGAGCCACCCCGATGCCTGCGCTTGGGAAAGCAGATCATAACCTGGTTCTGCTACAGCCTCAATACAAACCAAGAGTGAGGGCGCTACCTACAACCACACGATCATTCAGGAAGTGGTCCCCTGAGGCAGAGCAGGCTCTGAGAGACTGCTTTGGAACTACAGACTGGGATATATTGCTGGGGTCACATAGTGTGAACATTGAAGAGGCTGTTGAATGCACAACTGATTACATCAACTTCTGTATAGACATTGTAGTTCCAGTAAGAACAGTGCGCTGCTATGCTAACAACAAGCCATGGGTTACAAGTGACATCAAAGGCCTTTTGAACCAGAAGAAAAGGGCTTTTAAAGGTGGTGATCAACATGAGCTCAAGCGCGTGCAGAAGGAACTCCGAGTCCAACTCAGGGCGGCGAAAGAGCAGTACAGGAGAAAGCTGGAGCAGAAGTTGCAGAACAACAGCATGAAGGAAGTGTGGGATGGGATGAAGATTATCACTGGCTGCAGCTCGAAGCGGGGTGCCGCCATCGAGACAGACGTGGAGAGAGCAAACCAAATGAACAACTTCTTTAATAGGTTTGATCACCCTAACCCACTCTCACCTTGGAATACTGCATCCTCCAACCATCCTTCTGCTGATACCAGCATAGGTGAGACATCCCCACCCACAATTACAGCAGCCCATGTGAGCAGAGAGTTGAAAAGACTTCGTGCCAGCAAAGCAGCGGGTCCAGATGGTGTATCGCCACGACTGCTGAAGGCCTGTGCGTTGGAACTGGGGAGTCCTCTACAGCGCATCTTCAACCTGAGCCTGGAACAGGGGAGAGTCCCAAGGCTTTGGAAAACATCTTGTATCACCCCAGTCCCAAAGGTATCACGTCCTAGTGAGCTGAATGACTTCCGGCCTGTTGCTCTGACGTCACATCTGATGAAGACCATGGAGCGGCTGCTGCTTCACCACCTGAGGCCACAGGTCCGCCACACCCTCGACCCTCTGCAGTTCGCATACCAGGAGAAGGTGGGAGCGGAGGATGCCATCATCTATATGCTACACCGATCCCTCTCCCACCTGGACAGAGGCAGTGGTGCTGTAAGAATTATGTTTTTGGACTTCTCTAGCGCCTTCAACACCATCCAACCTCTGCTCCTTAGAGACAAGCTGACTGAGATGGGAGTAGACTCACACCTGGTGGCATGGATTGTGGACTATCTTACAGACAGACCTCAATATGTGCGTCTTGGGAACTGCAGGTCTGACATTGTGTTCAGCAATACAGGGGCGCCGCAGGGGACTGTACTTTCTCCGGTCCTGTTCAATCTATATACATCAGACTTCCAATATGACTCAGAGTCCTGTCACGTGCAAAAGTTCGCTGATGACACTGCTATTGTGGGCTGCATCAGGAGTGGGCAGGAGGAGGAGTACAGGAAGCTAATCAAAGACTTTGTTAAATGGTGCGACTCAAACCACTTACATCTTAACACCAGCAAAACCAAGGAGCTCGTGGTGGATTTTAGGAGGCCCAGGCCCCTCATGGACCCTGTGATCATCAGAGGTGACTGTGTGCAGAGGGTGCAGACCTATAAATATCTGGGAGTGCAGCTGGATGACAAATTGGAGTGGACTGCCAATACTGATGCTCTATGTAAGAAAGGTCAGAGCAGACTATACTTTCTGAGAAGGTTGGCATCCTTCAACATCTGCAGTAAGATGCTGCAGATGTTCTACCAGACAGTTGTGGCGAGTGCCCTCTTCTACGCGGTGGTGTGCTGGGGTGGCAGCATAAAGATGAAAGATGCCTCACGCCTGGACAAACTTGTTAAGAAGGCAGGCTCTATTGTAGGAGTTAAGTTGGATAGTTTAACATCTGTGGCAGAGCGACGGGCATTAAGCAAACTTCTGTCAATCATGAATAATCCACTGCATCCACTGAACAGTGTCATCTCCAGGCAGAGGAGTAGCTTCAGTGACAGACTTTTGTCACTGTCCTGCTCCACTGACAGACTGAGGCGATCGTTCCTCCCCCACACTATGCGACTCTTCAATTCCACCCGGGGGAGTAAATGCTAACATTTTATTTTTATTTATTTATTTATTTATTTTATTACTATTTAATTTAATATTGTTTCTTTGTATCAGTATACTGCTGCTGGATTATGTGAATTTCCCCTTGGGATTAATAAAGTATCTATCTATCTATCTATCTATCTATCTAAATAGTCAGAGATACTATCGTTACAAGGAAAGGAAGTTGTATTACTGTATGTAAGGAAGAGAGAAGTTCCACGACAAGGTAGTTCTACTAACCTATAACAGAGTTCAGACAAAAGAGGGTGATGCAGTCAAGGTTACCATCTTTTCAAAATAAGACGTTTATTTCTGGTTACGGAAACAGACGTTTTTGAGATAGGGTAGTTCTAATAGGCTAGAACAGAGTTCAGATAGTAGAGGGTGATCTGGTCAGAGCTCCCATCATCGACAGAGTTCATCATCGACTCCATCAACAACAGAGTTCATAAACTACTGTAGAGGGCAGCAATAAATAGTCAGGGATACCATCTTCTGCGGTGGGTTGGCACCCTGTCCGGGATTGGTTCCTGCCTTGTGCCCTGTGTTGGCTGGGATTGGCTCCAGCAGACCCCTGTGACCCTGTGTTCGGATTCAGCGGGTTGGAAAATGGATGGATGGATGGGATACCATCGTTACAAGGAAAGGAAGTTATATTATGTAAGGAAGAGAGAAGTTTCACGACAAGGTAGTTGGTTCTACTCACCTAGAACAGAGTTCTTTTGGATTCCTTTCAAAATAAGGCGGTTATATCAGGTAAGGGAAACAGAAGTGTTTTTATTTTTTTTTTTACAATAAGGTAGTTCTGCAAGTCTATAACAGCGTTCAGGCCACAGAGGGCAATGTTTTCGGAGTTACTATCGGTAACAGAGTTCAGATACGAGAGGGCAATGTAGTCATTTCAAGGTAAGCTTGTTATTTCAGGTAGGGAAGAGAGAGGTTTCAAGGTCAGGTAGCTGTAATCAGTAACGATGGTGCTGGAGAGTGGAGACATGTTAATTAGCAAATACAAGTAATTTCACTGACAACGTGGACCCCATCAACAATAAGCTGGCATTAAACTGGAACCTAAAAGCCCATATACCTACTTTATGGGTCTGTTGTGGAGTTCTTGAACAAGCACTAAATTAAGACTCAAAACTCACATTTCATGCCATATCAGGGCATGGTATGGAATGGTAGAGCTCACACACACACAGAGAGACAGGAGAATCAGTTCTTCCAGTTCTGAATCAGTCACATCATACGACATACAGAATCGGGCACTGCCAGCTGATATCAATGTGCAAGGCCAGCCCGTGTTTGGCTCCTGCCGCTGCCCTTTGAGCTACTGTAAACGTCAGTGCAAATGATGAACTTGTCAACTCAGCAGTCATAAACAGAGCATCGGCTTACATAATCCAAGTTCATTTGTATGAAAACTGAAAGTGTTCAAGGGGCAGAGTGCGGGTTCACAGTGAGGCACTCCGACTAAGAAAGAAAGACACAGCAGGAGAATGGGAGAGACGCACAGCACGGTTTTAATCACTGAGTCACCAGCCATTACCTCAAGAAAAGTGTCACCCTGCGTAAAGGAGCAAATGCTGTCGGGACGCCAACTCCCAACCAGCTGATTTCAGACTTCCTGTTCTTTTGGCTGATGTTGAGGTAGAGCAGACACAGATGAGGAGGATTTTCGGACGCGTTTTCGTTTACTTTCTTAACAGTTTCACACACACTCCACAACCTCAGAAGTGGACCGTGGAATTTAGGATTAAACAATGAGGCTGCTTTTACATTCTGTCCTGCTGGTCTTGTATCTGTCTGTCCAATTTCTAACCTGCTTATGCACTCGAGGATCACAAGGGTTCATACGCTTATCAAGATATGCAGCTGAACAAGAGCCCCGACAGCACCTCACTTTGGCACTTTCTTCATGAATTTGTGATTTTACACTCCTGACTTTAAAGGGCACGGGTAGCCCTCAGTGTGTTGCGATTTACTTGGACCAGTAAACTCAAAAAAACAAACGTATGGTAGCCCTCCGTAATCAAAGTAATCCTGACCTGAAGCAAACATGGTGAAAGTTATGCTAGCAACCTAGCAAAGAAGAATTTTAGGGGGGGAAAAAAAAACATGAGAATAGGTGAATTAGAAAATAAATTAAAGCTCAAAACTATAAGATCACCCACTCAAAATAACAAAACGAGAGTTAAAATCAAAGTCTAAAATACAGGCATGTGTCGAAAAAAACACAAAGGACTTTAGCACTGAGATATTATTTGAAGAAAGGACAACGGGCATAAAGAGCTTTGAATCTGCAAACTTGCATTGGAACAACCGTCTAACCTGTCACATCATTAACACTTGAATTACCGAAGCCTACGAAAAAACTAGTAATCCCGGCCCACCTTAAATTCATTCGCACCCATCCGTCAGTGTCTTTTGTGTTGTAAATGTGTCCATTAGGGCCCAATGGAATCCGTTTTATTTTTTCACAAAGTCCGTTTTATTCTTTTATTTTGATTTTTGGTTTTCACTGTTTAATTTTTCCTTGATTCGGATTTTTGGCATTATACTTTTTTTTTTTTTTTTACACTGTAAGAAAGTAGTAACAGCTAAAAAAAAAACAAACAATAATGAAATGGCACTTTACATTCCTTTTAATGAAACAGCACACTAGCAACAACTGAACCTCATTTTGCAGTTCCATTCATCAGGTAGGAGACCAGATCCTCCATGATGCTATATACTGAGATTGCAGTAGGACGGCGAGTGCCCTCCAGAATTGTAAGAGCTGTTATTAGTTTGACAAATCCTTCTGAGATGAAGGTGAACTTCACTTTTAGAAAAAAGACAGAGTGACCCGCTTGTAAGGGCTCATGGCATATATATATATATCTATACTAATAAACGGCAAAGCCCTCACTCACTCACTCACTAATTCTCCAACTTCCCGTGTAGGTGGAAGGCTGAAATTTGGTAGGCTCATTCCATACAGCTTCCTTACAAAAGTTGGGCAGGTTTCATTTCGAAATTCTACGCGTAATGGTCATAACAGTCAATAGCGGTCGACAACGTCCGCCATGTTGAACTTTCTTATTTATGGCCCCATG
>JANRMT010039783.1:0-11096 GCA_026402145.1 Polypterus bichir lapradei | reverse complement strand
TTTAAAAGTTACACACATAACTTGTTCTCTCGGACACAGGATCTGCACACTCACGTTCCTTGGGGGGGGGGGGCGGGGGGGTGTTTGACAAGCATGTGCTCTCAGAACATTGCAGGGGGGTAGGGTCTGGCAGTTTCCTGGCCTGTGTCGCCACTGTTAGCGGAGCTCCGGGGTTCATACAGTTTGCAACTTCCTGCTATAGACCCGTGCAGGGGGAGGGAGGGAGACAGCAGGCAGGCAGGGAGGGAGGTATTTGTCTGCTCCGAGATCATCTGTGTAGACAGAGAGATCCGGTCAGCATGTATTTCGAACTACACGACCTTGCCGGCGAGTACGCTTAGAGCTTCAGCCACATGGACATCTCGCAGCCGTATGCCTGGCAGCTTTTTTCAGCACAGAGGCTGTCTGCTCTCTGGCGTCAACTGTGTAGAGAGAGTGAGTGCAGGGGTTACTAACAGCAGGTCAGCTTTTTAGAGCCCATGTATTCTGCTGTATAGAGAGAAGCGGCACATTGCTTTCTGTGAGTTGGAAAATTCAACAACTGGACGTTTCTGTGAAAGGATTGTCAGGGATATGGGAAAAAGGGTGTTTTGACTTAGATAAATCAAAGGTTAGATAGCTATTTTAAATAATAGATTAAAAATTAAAACATGTGGACTTACCCAAAGCGATATAGGCAGGAGCATGTGTGTCTGTGTATGTCCTCGGAAAAAGTGTGCCTGGAAGTGAAGGGTCAACCAACATGTGGTTTCCCCGCCCTCAGGGGCTGCCTGACGGAGGGGTCCTAGGCAGGGCCTTGATGCCGGGGACATGTAGCTTGGTCCGGCAGGGTCTGGGCTGCCTGACCGGAGGCCGTGGCAGGGATGGCTGGGTCTGGATAGAAACTTGCCCGGACGTGTCTCATCTTGTCTTCAGAAGAGGGGGGCCTGGTCAAAGAGGGGGCACCCATCCATCAAGTCTGCTCTTGACAGTTTCCTGGGGCAAACAGGTGGGTGGGGGCGGGTTCAAGGATAGGACAGACATCCTGCAATCGGATCTTTGCCGTTTCCTGAGGAAAAAACAGGATGGGGTGAGGGGGCGAGTTCAAAGAAAGGTCACATTAATGACGTCAGAGGAAAGGGACGGGACTTCCGGTCATCCATCAAATTTGATTGACATTTTGACAATTGCCGCATGCATATTACTACTAAAGGGGATTATCAGAGAAGGGCTTGAACAGAAAATTTCACTATACAGTATACAGATGATATGGTACTATATAAATCTGATCCAATACTGTAGATAGATAGAGATAGATAGATAGATACTTTATTAATCCCAAGGGGAAATTCACATACTCCAGCAGCAGCATACTGATAAAAAACAATATTAAATTAAAGAGTGATAAAAATGCAGGTAAAACAGACAATAACTTTGTATAATGTTAACATTTACCTCCCCCCACCCCCGAACCCACAACCAGGTAAACAGAATTTCAAAAGATTTCTGGTCTCAGAATTAATTTGAATAAAAGTGTGCTCTTTCCAGTGAACTCTCAAGCACACAATATTATATTGAACACCTTCCCTTTCAGATCCCATAACATCAGAAATAAACATAAAGTTCTTTATTAACAAAATTTTGCTGTCTGCATGGAAAAACTTAAGCAAGACTTGCATAGATGGACTACCTTTCTTCTCACTTTAGCTGGAAGAATTAACACTGTCAAGATGAATATCCTTCCTAAGCTTCTTTTTCTATTTCAGAGTATTCCAATATACATCAATAAATCATTTTTAATAAGTTAGATTCAATCATAACCTTATTTAATTGGAATTCAGAATATCCAAATGGGGGACCTACGAAGACCAAAGGCAGAAGGTGGCATGGCTCTGCCTAACTTTCAGTTTTATTACTAGAAAGTCGCCAAACAAAGCAACACAAATGGAACACTTCCTACGCATGCAACCAAACTAAGTCGCCAACTCCCTCACTCATACGCCGCATTACTGCGTATTCTTCCGCTGTGCGCAACCAAACTAGTTCACCCACATAGTCTGTAAGTATGACGCTAATGGAGTAAGCTGAAACACTCACGTCGCAATTTTTAAAGTTTTTATGGGAGTGAGCGTTGTAAACTCGAAACGTCGTATGTCAAGACGTCGTAACCTGAGGACCCCCGTATATAAAACATTTTAAAGTCCCTCCCTTTCAAAGATCCCTGAATACAGTGGGATCCTGGGCAAGACCCAACCTTCAAAGGTTGCAATCAAGTTCAAGCCTCATTGGGCCATATGTTTTAGGCATGCACCAAAATAACATCATTTTGGACCAAAATCTATAAATGCCTTTCAGACAGCCTTGGAGCCAATCTCTCCTAATTCACTAACAGCTGTATTTGGTGTACTTCCAGGTGGACTTAAGGTGGAGAAGGATAAACAAACTGATAATTACCTTTACTTCGCTATTGGCACATAGACTTATCTTGCTCAACTGGAAGAATCCTAACCCACCTCTTTTAAGTCAATGAGTAACTAATGTTATATATTATTTGAAATTGGAAAAAATCTAATTCTCACTCAGAGGATATGTGCAAAACGTTTTTTTAAACATGGCAGGATCTAATCTATAACATTTTATAATAAGCATTTAAACTGAGGAAGTGAATTCTCTTCCATTATTTATTTTAATTATTTTTATTTATTTATTTATGTATTTATTTACTTATTTTTCCTACTATTAAAGTTATACTCTGTTGGCCTGGCTGTCTTTCTCACAGATGGGGGTTGATTTGACGTGAACTTAGTTTTGTAAAATCTGACTTGCTTGTATGGAATGTTACTTGCGTTTAATAAATTCAATAAAATTCTTTTAAGAAGTCTTTTAACAGTTAACAGCTTTTCTGCAGCCCTGAAATTTAATTAAGCTTTGAAAGTTAATGCAAACATTTTCAACAGGTGCCCCGCTTATATTTACTTACAAACAGTGCATGAAATGGAAACAAATAAGTGCTGGTACTTTCTGCTTTTATCGGCTTCTTGGTTCTCCTCACCATTAAAGTTTTGATAGGGATAAGATACATATATTAAATCAGTGTGTTGGGGGCAGAGGTTGCTCCCCTTTGTGTTTCAATCATGATGATTTCTAAACATTACTTTGGATAAGGTCAGAATGGGATGTGCCAGTATACGACCATTTACTGCTGGTACACACCGTTTACTACTGGTATGCTGAGGCAAAAAATGGAATTCTGTACCAATGAGTACCATCCCACTTCAAGCTCTGCTTACAAATTGTCTGTCTGTATAAGGGCAGCATTGAAAGAAACTAATTTGCTTCACATCTGAAGCATCATTTATAAAATATTGCATTGTATATTGCTATCATAATAGTGAGAAAAAGGTAATTAACAAAGGAAGACAGACTACTATCATCCCTAAAAGTGTAGGTCTTTCCTTTGGAGAAATTGTAAAGAATGTCAAAGTGTCATTGAGTATAGTTTCCTGCACCACAAAATGGAACTTAGAAACTGTGGAAAACTCTGACATGAGGAGGTCTGGCAATACCAAAACCAAAACAGAATCAGAAAACACGTTTCTGTGATTGAACAGGCAACAGCTGTGTAAGTATCCATGTCCAAAGAATGCATAAAGCATACTGATTCTAGAATCATATATTGACACTAATTACAAAGAATTACCCAGGGCAAGCCACGTGGACCGAAAGAAGTGGAGGTGTTATTTTGAAAAAACTTTGATATTTTCCATAATTGTTGTTTTAATGTGATTACTACCAACTACTGAGTGATTGTTGTGAGCTCTGCTAATTGCTAGAAGTAGTCAAGTTGACCTATTGCAAATTAATTTTTCCGCATTGCCTCATCCTTCAATGCACAAACATATATAATGCATCTTCTTGCACAGAGCTCACTCTACATGAATACATTTAACAAAGCATGATGCGTGATACTGCTTGGTATGATTAACGCACACCCAATAGTAATAAGTTAGCATGTAGAAAGCATGTAGGACCTGATTGATGTGGAGGCACCAACATACATATTTAGCAACCAGGTAAAAGTCTCATGTAAAGGAATAGAGGATATATCAAAAATTTAAATTAAAGACTAAAACAATAAATGACATTGGACATTTTTCAGAATTTGCAAGATCTTTTAACCACTTCTTTAACCACAAAGAAGCAAAAGGATAATTTTAGGAAAATAATTACAAACCAAGAAAAGGGCAACAAAGTCATTAGACATGTGTATTATGAGAATGCTATTAAAGCTTGACAAAGCCGAGTCACAAATATTGATAAAGAAATGACAACATAAAATGGAAATGTAGGTACTAAATAAGTGGTAATGACACACTGAACAGTGCTGGTACCTCATAGATGCAGTTTTTTTACATTTGTCCCTTGTCCCCTATGTCTGTGTGGAGTTTGCAGATTTCACAGTATCAGTGTGAGGTTTCCACAGGATACTCTGGTTTCCTCCCACATTCTCAAAGATAAGGTAATTAGTTTAATGTGCAACTGTATTTGGCCATGAGCTATGACTGTGAACTGGGTTATGTGGCTTTGAATATGATCTGGGATAATTAAGCATATTGTCAATTGTTAATTTAAAATTAACTCTTCCTCTTGGACACATGGGGTTTTCATATTCTCTGAAAATATACACGAGCTTCTTTCCATCAATTTATATTGTCTCTCATCTGCAGGATTCTGCCTGTCTGCCTCTAGGGTCGTGAGACTATTTGGTGATGTCTGGGGAGGTTTTTTGTGTATGAAAAACTGGCCTGAAAGGAGACAGAGACTGGTCCTTATGTGATATGGTTTCTTGTTCTCTACAGAGAGAAATACAGAAAGAACAGAAATATGTATTAATCTTTTCGTCAGAGGCTGTGTACATTCCTCTATTACCCTAGGAAGATTTTCAATAGCAAAGCATAAGTGATTGAATTCTTGATTATGCAATTGTGGTAGCTTAGTCTTGATGTCATAAATGTACAAATTGACTATTTATCATATGACTCTTAGGCCGGAGTTATACTTCACGCGACGCGACGCATGCTGCAGCGGACGCTCCTGCTACGCAAGCGTTGTAGTGTTCATACTTGCGCGCGTACTTTACGTAAATCTGGAGGAATCCACCAGGTGGCAGTGCAAGATATTATCACGGTGAGGTTCGGCTTCTCTGTGTTGTGAATTGCCTAGAACATCCTATTAAATTCTGATGACACCTTACCGCAATATCTCTGAAAAGGAAGTTTATTGATTAAATCCATCAATCCAGGGATGTGTCCATTCCAGGAAGCATTGGGCACGAGTGAGAAACAGTCCCTTGACGAGATCTCAGCTCATCGCAAGGTGAATACAAGCACACACATACACTAGCATCATTTTAGCGGCACGAAATCCCCAAATCTGCATATCTTTGGAAGGAAACCGGAGCACAGTGTGGAATACAAGCAGGAAATACCAGCAACATAACTCCCTGCGAGACAGCAGTGCTATCGCTCCACCACCTTGACACCCCCATGTGTGTAATTAACAGTATTCATTATTTAAACGAAATTATATGTAAAATGTAACATACACACTTTAATGCATTTCATCATGAAAGTGATATCTATACTAATAAAAGGCAAAGCCCTCACTGACTCACTCACTCACTCACTCACTCACTCACTCACTGACTGACTCATCACTAATTCTCCAACTTCCCGTGTAGGTAGAAGCCTGAAATTTGGCAGGCTCATTCCTTACAGCTTACTTACAAAAGTTAAGCAGGTTTCATTTCGAAATTCTACACGTAGTGGTCATAACGGTCAATAACGGTCGACAACGTCCGCCATGTTGAACTTTCTTATTTATGGCCCCATCTTCACGAAATTTGGTAGGTGGCTTCCCTGCGCTAACCGAAACCGATGTACTTACTTATTTCAATGGTATGACGCCACTGTCGGCCGCCATATTGAACTTTCCAACGTCACCAATTTTCCAACTTCCCGTGTAGGTAGAAGAATGACCCCGTCTTCACGAAATTTGGTAGGTGGCTTCCCTGCGCTAACCAAAACCGATGTACGTACTTATTTCGGTGGTATGACGCCACTGTCGGCCACCATATTGAATTTTCCAAACGTCACAAATTCTCCAACTTCCCGTGTAGGTAGAAGGCTGAAATTTGGCAGGCCCATTCCTTACAGCTTACTTACAAAAGTTTAGCAGGTTTCATTTAGAAATTCTACGCGTAATGGTCATAACGGTCAACGACGTCCGCCATATTGAACTTTCTTATGTATGGCCCCATCTTCACGAAATTTGGTAGGTTGCTTCCCTGAGCTAACTGAAACCAATGTACATACTTATTTCGGTGGTATGACGCCACTGTCAGTCGCCATATTGAACTTTCCAACGTCACTAATTCTCCAACTTCCCGTGTAGGTAGAAGGCTGAAATTTGGCAGGCTCATTCCTTACAGCTTACTTACAAAAGTTAAGCAGGTTTCATTTCGAAATTCTACGCGTAATGGTCATAATGGTCAACAACGTCCGCCATGTTGAACTTTCTTATTTATGGCCCGATCTTCTCGAAATTTTATAGGCGGCTTCCCTGCACTAACCGAAACCAATGTACGTACTTATTTCGGTGGTAGGATGCCAGTGTCGGCCACCATATTGAACTTTTCAACAGTCTTTGTTACTTATGGGCCCATCTTCAAGAAATTTGGTACATGGGTTCCCAAAGCTAACTGAATCCTACTTACGTACATATATACGTCCATAGCCTGCAGCTCAGTCACCGTGTGAGGTGGCGTTGGTTCCCCTATCCCAACGCCTCCCACGTTGTTGGGTGCCTGCCTATATAAGACCATCCGTTGCTCCGGTCTCTACATTCCCATCCTTGCTTCGCCATGGGATTCACGTCTCCCTACTGATAACTACAGCCTTTTTGTTTAATCCACGGCTTCTCCGCTGTTTTATTGTTTGTTTATTACAATTATAGTTATTGTATAGGTATTTTAGACTTACTTTACATTGCTCAGGTACCCATTTCCTTTATCATTCCAACCCCCATTACCATGTCTATCGAGGTGATCACTATCGATCAAAGAACTGTCACTTACTGAGTGGTTTCCATGCCCGGAGATGGCACCTACCTTTTCCATTCTCTTTGTTACATATTGCACGGCCATATCAGGCTCACTCTTGATATCTGGAGGAACATTGTGTCTTATGTATTGAATGACTGGGACAGGTTCAAGGTGTGGACTGATGACGGTACAGGAGATAATTATACTACACAGGAGCACTATAAGAGTGGAATGCTTAAGCCCTTCACCTATGGTTCTGCATGTGAGTTGATGGCTGCCACTGAATTGTTCGGTTGTTGCTTTCAAGTGTACCGAAATGGCCAAATATTTTACACCTTTGGACAACCGCCAATGCCTCTTAAACATCTTAGATTCACAGGTGACGATTTCAGTAGTGGACACTTTGATGTTTATGAGTGTGGATGTGATTTTATCGATGAAACCGGTTGTATACTTACAATGCTTGACAGATGCCAAATGTCTCTTCAACACAAGTCCTACAAATACTGTCGTAATTGAAACAAACCATGAAACTCAAACCGATTATGACAGCAGCAATCCAAGCTTTGAGATTTGAGACAAGATTACTGTTCACATGGCCAACTGTAAGTTGCATGCTCAAGAGTAAGCTCAGCGCACAGCTTGGTCATGTTACAACCGGAGGGCCGAACTGACATCATGGTATACAAAGAGATCCTTAACAAATAATTATTGGCATATTTTCCCTCAGTTTAAAAAGGTTAAATTTTCTTCTTAATAAAAATTTTAATGCAGTACTTCGCCGCTGCGAAGCGCGGGTATTTTGCTAGTCAAGTATAAATCTAAAGATTCTAAATGTGCAGAGAGTTGGAATATCATACATTTAATTTGTTCTGTGTGGTGATCTATTGCTGCTTTCCGCTGCTGTCAGGTCCAAGAAGCTCGTAGCGATTAAAAACTGGGATGACGTTTACGACGGTCTGCATCTATACTAATAAAAGGCAAAGCCCTCACTGACTGACTGACTCACTCACTGACTCACTCACTGACTCACTGACTCATCACTAATTCTCCAACTTCCCGTGTAGGTAGAAGGCTGCAATTTGGCAGGCTTATTCCTTACAGCTCACTTACAAAAGTTAAGCAGGTTTCATTTCGAAATTCAACGCGTAATGGTCATAACTGGAAGCTGTTTTTCTCCATTTACTGTAACGGAGATGAGCTCGAAAGCCGTGAGGGCGGAGTTTCGTGTGACATCATCACGCCTCCCACGTAATCACGCAGTATGTAGAAAACCAGGAAGAGCTCCAAAAAGCGCTGAAGAAAACATGAGAAGGCAGCGAAACAATAAGAAGCGAGCGAGTGACATATACAACCATATTCATGAGTGCTGCTACTACGGAAACAAAGCACGGTGTAAACCTAAACTTTAAATTAAGTTCATAGACAGGCTGCTGCTGGCGTTTGTAATTTAGTGCCTGCCCATATAAGGCCGTCCGTCAGCGGCAATCCAATAGAAACACTGCCGCTAAATATTCACGGGTGAAGGACTGTGCTTATGCAGAGGAAGATGAGATGGTCAGGGTGGTGTTTGGAACAAACTCAGCGAAACTGCGAGAGAAAGTTTTAAGTGCCGGGACTTAGGTAACATTACATACAGCCGTGGACATAGCACGACATGGCACCAGCACAGCTAGGAAACTTCGATGCATGTACACCGAGCGGCTCACGTGAACTGACGCAGTGCACAGACAAAAAGCAACAGTTCCAAAGAGCGCTGAACAAAAACCGAATTACACAATTGAAAAGGCAGCAAAAAAAATATGAAGCGTCTGATACATACAAGCATATTCATAAGTGCAGCTACTGCGGAAACAAAGCACACGGTGGAAAAAGTCAATTTCCCGCTAAAGGAAGACAGTGTAAAAAAAAACCCGTGCATGCAGTGTGTCAGGTCTCAGATAAAGAAGAAGACGAGCTGTTTATTGATGCAGTAAGAAACGAATCAATGAATGAAACCTGTTATCTTTACAACGATTGACAAACACGGAATGTAACTTGAACACAACACATCCTACAAATACGAACCTGATTGAAAGAAATAATGATAATCAAATCCTTGATGACAGCAACACTCAATAACACTCACAAAACAATTACTGTATATTGACAGTCATGTTACGTTATTTTTAAAATGTCCCCCTTTCTTTTTCATAGCTTCTTTAACACAATACTTCTCCGCCGCGATACGCGGGTATACATATATGTATATATATACCCCGATCTACATACTTGAATAATGGATACTTTATTCGCCATCAATGATTGTTTTGGTAAAGCCATACTCAGTGTATTCATTAGATGAACGGTAAAAAAGTAAGAGCGAGGGGAGGGTGACTTATTGAGGCATGCAGGCAAAACCACAATAGCACGCAGGCTTGATGTACTGTAGTGCGCGTCAACTCGATCTGAATTGCGCGATCACATTCGAAAAAATATATCTTTTCAAGTTCTATTTAGTCCATATGTGTCAAACTCAGGGGCCACGGGCCACATCCGGCCCGGCATGTAATTATATCCGGCCCGCGAGATCATTTTATATACTGTATTATTGTTATTAATGGCCCGGGTATATGAAGCGCTGGTAACACAATAAACTACAGATCCCATAATGCAGCGCTTCAGCAGCCTTGCCGAACACTTACCGTGTTAATCAAGTCTAGCTTATGATGCTGCAAGTTATTGCGAAGCTAGCCCACACGATGCTGAAGAGAAAAGTTGATTCTGAAAATAGAGCCTTTAAAAACCGATGGGAGGCTGAGTATATGTTTACTGACATTGCCGGTAAACCCGTGTGTCTCATTTGTGGAGCTAATGTGGCTGTAATTACAGAATTTAATCTAAGACGACACTATGAGACAAAACATCAGGATAATCTGAAAGACCTGAATGCAATGCAGAAGATACAGAAAGCAGAAGAATTAAAGAAGAATCTGACACTTCAGCAGACGTTTTTACCCGTGCACGATCACAAAGTGATTTCAAGTGAAGCTGCTTTTATGGGAGACACAAATGCACCAGTGCAACTTGCCCCACTTTCCCAGTTGCCAAGTAATGTTGAACCAAGTCGGCACAACGGTGTTCCCAAATACGCACTTTGCTGATAAACTGAGCGCACTGCGCACTGAGTTTGCATGGCGCTTTGGTGACTTTGAAGAACAAAAAAAGAATTTTGAGTTGTTTCGCAACCCATTTGCCGTCGATGTGGAAACTGCACCTGTGCAGATTCAGATGGAGGTGATTGAGCTGCAGTGTAATGGCACACTGAAGGCAAAGTACGATACTGCAGGGCCCGCACAGTTTATTCACTCCATTTCCGCAGAAATGCTCCAGCTCCGTCTACATGCGGCTCGAACCTTGTGCATGTTTGGTAGCACATATCTGTGTGAGAAGCTCTTCTCAGTGATGAAGACTAACAAAACAGCACACAGGAGTCGCCTCACTGATGAGCACCTGCAGTCCATCCTGAGAATCTCCACAACACAGAACCTCACACCAAACATAAACGAACTTGTTGCCAAAAAAAGATGCCAGGCGTCCAGCTCTAAAATAACATATGAGCAAAGACAACTGAATGATTTGATTTGTTATTGCTGAAAAGAACACATTTTATTTATATTTCCAGGTTTTGTTATGCAGCATGTTCATATTTGAATTTGTATAATTTTGACAGGATATATTTTTATGGAGAGCAAAATCTTTTGGGATATTTAAAATCTAAGTTTATTTTTTATATAAAATTACATAAGAGTAAAGAAATTTGAATGTTTGTTCTTTTAACGTTTACTTTATTTCTAACTTGTATAATTTAGACAGGATATATTTTTATGGAGAGCAAAATATTATAAGTTGTTTAAGGTTTGAGTTGATTTATTCAGGAATAATATTCCTGTCTGTTTTTACCATTCCTACCAAAGATATTTCTGTCGACTAAATAAAAATTCCTTCTATTTAAAATTTAAATAGAACTTGAACA
>JANRMT010039772.1:0-16556 GCA_026402145.1 Polypterus bichir lapradei | reverse complement strand
TTTTTTTTTTTTAACACTGTCTTCCTTTAGCGGGACATTCACCTTTTCCACCGTGTGCTTTGTTTCTGCAGTAGCTGCAGTTATGAATAATATGTTTGTATGTATCAGACGCTTCATATTTTTTTGCTGCCTTTTCAATTGTGTAATTCGGTTTTTGTTCAGCGCTCTTCGGAACTGTTGCTTTTTGTCTGTGCACTGCGTCAGTTCACGTGAGCCGCTCGGTGTACATGCATCGAAGTTTCCCAGCTGTGCTGCTGCCATGTCGTGCTATGTCCATGGCTGTATCTAATGCTACCGAAGTCCCGGTACTTAAAACTTTCTCTCGCAGTTTCGCTGAGTTTGTGCCAAACACCACCCTGACCATCTCATCTTCCTCTGCATAAGCACAGTCCTTCACCCGTGAATATTTACCCGTGGCAGTGTTTCTATTGGATTGCCGCTGACGGACGGCCTTATATGGGCAGGCACTAAATTTCAAACGCCAGCGGCAGCCTGTCTATGAACTTAATTTAAAGTGTAGGTTTACACTGTGCTTTGTTTCCGAAGTAGCAGAACTCATGAATATGGTTGTATATATCACTCGCTCGCTTCTTATTGTTTCGCTGCCTTCTCAATTATATAATGCATGTTTTCTAAAGCGCTTTTTGGGCCTCTTCCTGGTTTTCTACGTACTGCGTGATTACGTGGGAGGCGTGATGATGTCAGACGAAACTCCGCCCCCACGGGTTTCAAGCTCATCTCCATTACAGTAAATGGAGAAAAACAGCTTCCAGTTATGACCATTACGCGTAGAATTTCGAAATGAAACCTGCCCAACTTTTGTAAGGAAGCTGTAAGGAATAAGCCTGCCAAATTTCAGCCTTCTACCTACACGGGAAGTTGGAGAATTAGTGATGAGTCAGTCAGTCAGTCAGTCAGTCAGTCAGTCAGTCAGTCAGTGAGTGAGGGCTTTGCCGTTTATTAGTATAGATGAGTTTAGCTATAGATAGATAGATAGATAGATAGATAGATAGATAGATAGATAGATAGCTCTAGCTTCTAATATTTGATGATGATTCCTCGTCCTTTTTGGTTGAAAACCACAATTTTACAGTTTCACTAAGCTGCACATGTACACACAAAGAAGAATTCAAATGTTTTCCAAAATCAGTGCATTGATACATGCAGTAACTCAAACTGAACATCAGTTCTGTCTGTAAAATGTATATATGGCCATTTTCTTTGTGTTTTGTTTGATTGGATCTCCTTCAACATTCTGAATCAAAAAAAAAACAAAAAAACACGACAGTGCAAATACTGTATGTTACTGAGGAATTGCTTGGTCAGTTCAATTTAAACCCACCCCTAATTTATACCCTATAATCACATAATCAATTTACATTACATGACAAGAAGAATGTGTTAATTCTGGTGTATCATCTAGTGGTGGTTCTTGTCTTAAACTAGCTGCTGCAGGCTTCATACAACAGTTTAAAGGCTTAAGCCAATTCACAAAACACAGAGGTGGACAGTGTCCTTCCTATTATTGACATTAAAGTACATCAAATGCTTTCAGAATTGTCTGCAATATCCAGTTTTCTAATATACTGTAACAGTGTAGTGTGTGGAGTGAACCCTCCAGCAATACCCCAGTAATCTTATCAGTGTGGGTGTGAGAGGTAATCAGTGGATCTTCTAGTTCACTTTCTCTCTTTTCTAGTCTCTTCTCAGTGAGAAACTTTCCAGATGTTGCTATCTTATAAGGACTCTACATATTAATGTCCAGTAGTGGTTAATCCCCTGACCTTTTCAATTACACCTGTAAGGGGGGTTCCCACTCAGCCGTCTCAAGATCTGAGAAAAAGCAAGACTAAGAAGCTAAGGTATAATGTTTGTACAGTAGCAAACAACATTTTAAGCAATTACAGTTAATCAAAATTTAATTTTAAGAACAGATTATTAAAGCAGAAAAAATACTCAAGCAGTGTTGATGTGAGCTGAGCTACTGTATGCTGTTACGATTTTCAAATAACTTCCATAAATGCACAGTTTTATTTTTTTAAGTCAACCCCTAAGCTCTATTTCATAAAACACAGAGCAAACTTTTTTTAAAAATGAAGCATGGGGAAACTTGATGGTGGTTTTATTCTTCTCTGTTTACTGTCAGTTGCCTGCAGTTTCTTTAAAATAGGCTTTTTTGGACTTTTGCCTTCTGCACATTTCTTTCCCATAGGGTTTTTTCCACTGTCATTGATTCAGCAGGCAGCCCCCATAATATTCTGGCAATTTTCTGTATCTTTTTTATAGTTCTTAGCAGAGGTTCACATCTTAATTGCTTTTTGAGCCACACATAACACTTGGTATGTTATCCATTTGATAGGAGGGTTTCAGATTTCTTAACAGAGATCTTCTTAAAATAGAAATGGAAATAGTATGATCATGAGAGGTGTGAATGTTAGAGCTGGAGAAGACTATAGGTCTCCCATTGTGTTACTAGCAGATACACTTAAGTGAAAATCCAAAACACAAATAGGCAATGACTAGTTGGATTTATATAGTTCGATGGGTGGCCATGGCTATTATCTGGTCAGGATGCCAATGAAATGGAAGGACCTGGGGAGAGATAATTGCTGAGGCAATACCTCCCCTGGGATGCTAGAGGGCAGCCCTCCTGGGTGGGTGTATCACCCATGGATTCCCACTTAGCATTTTGGAGTTGGAGTTTGGCGCAGCCCTGTCTTATTCTGTGGGGGCCACCAAGGGGAGCTGCACAGCCCTATAATGGACTTCCACCACACCTGGGAGTGATTCCAGGTAATCCTGATGTACCACCTGGAGCACTGGTGCTGAATAAAAGGTGCTGCCTCACTCCATGCTGGGGGACAGAGCTGGGAAGTGGAGGACAAAGCTTGGGAGAGGAGTGGAGGTGGCAGAGAAAGAGAGAAAGAAGAAGGGACTGAGCATTACTACTGGTGCTTGTCACCTCCCATCTGTTCAAACAATGGCTATCGGTGAGGCCCAGGTATGCGGCTCGCAAGTTTCCCCCAGGATGTTAAAGGAGGACAATTTTAAGGTCTCTGTTATGTTGGCCGGATGGGAATTCTCAGCACTATTGGACTCCGGTAGCGACCTCTGCGTAGTCCACCATGACAGATCCCTTATAAGGCCACAGACAAAGTGAACATCTGCTGCGTCCATTGGGACATTAAAACATAAAAGACTATATTACTCCCCCTGAAATTCAGATACTTCACCCTGGCCATTCCTAATAGGAAAAATGATTGCCCTCTTCCCATCGGTCTTGGCCACCTGCAAAACACCTACCCCCGTAGTGGATAGAGAGGGGCTTGCCGCAGACAATGTCAGTCAAGGAAACAGATTTGAAATTGAACTAAAGTTGTCCAGCGAGCTGGGGGATGAATCCTCAAGTGAGGTCCCAGGACAGCTGGCAAACGTTTCCACGCCATCACACGCACCAACAGCCTCCACAGACTAAAGACTCAATATGGACTCAGAGAAAAACAAAAGAGCAGTGGGAGGTGAGTACAATGCTGCATCGGACATGGCAGCAGTGGGAGGTGAGGGGAACTCTGCATTAGACATGGAAGAAGCAGACACTGGCATCCAGATGGAGTTTGCTTACCAACAATGAGCCGATAACAACTTGGATTTTCCATTCAGACAAGCCCACGTCGCAAATGACTTATTATCTGGAGAGAGAGGACCCGAATTTTAAAACACCACATTTTTACTTATGGATGGCTTTCTGTATCGGGTGATTTCTGATTGCATGGATGATTGATGTATCGAGCAGTTGGTAGTATCAAGTGAGCATAGGGAGAAGGCTTTAAAAATTGCTCACAGTCACATTTTAGGGGGATACCTCAGTGTAGAAAAGACGAGGGAACACATTTCAAAACACTTTTATTGGGTGAATATGGGCCAGGATGTGGAACGATTTTGTAAGGCCTGTCCCAACTGTCAAATAGTTTCTGCTCACAGACCCGCCAGGGCACCCCTGGTACCGATGCCTATTTTAGACGTCCCCTTTGAGAAGTTGGGATAAGATATTGTTGGTCCATTTCCAAAGAGTAAAATAGCTTTCAGTATATGCTTGTGTTAATCAATTACATCACAAGATACCCAGAAGTAGCAGTGTTGCGACAAGTGAACGCCCAAACAATTGCTAAAGCTCTTTCGGATATGTTCACACATATTGGTATCCCTCGTGAGATTCACACTGATCAGGGCACAACCTTCATGTCTCACATCATGAAGCAGCTATGCGAAAGTTTCAGAATTAAATAATTACACTTCACGGTTTAATAAAACCCCAAAACAGATGATTTGGCAGGTAGTCCATGATTATCCAACTACCTGGGTTTACTGTGGTACCTTTCCTCCTGTTTGTTGTTGGGAGGACCTGCAAGCAGATAGGATGAGCCCTTTCAAACTATTATTTGACCGGCGACCATGTGGGGTGTTTTGCCATTTTTCGGGATGAATGGACAGTGAAACTAGTGAAACACCCCCTGGATGGACGTTTGTTGACAGAGTCGTTTTACTGCAAGAGCAGGTTACCCGATTGTCCTCTATTGTGGTGGGACATCATCAGTGCGAGCAGGAGGAACAAAAACATAATTACAGTATAACAAGAGGAATAAACTCTGTGAGTTTAAAAAGGGGGATTACGTGCTGGTGTTGATCCTATTCGATCCACTTAAATTTCGGGCCGAATGGCAAGGGCCGGCAGTTATAGAAGAGCACTTGTCCCCAGTGAATTATAAAGTCAGAATTCCCAGGCAATGTACACTGTCCAAATTTTGCATGTTAATCTTTTAAAGGAGTGGCACGACCGTCACAAAGTCCTAGTCATGGTCACGGCCACAGCTGTCCCCCAGACTGAGGTCGCTATTGGGGTTGATTTAACTGACACCCAGAAAGTGGAATTGCTATAACTGATCGAGGGGAAGTCGGATGACTTCTCACCAACGCCTGGCCGGAAAATGATTGCAGAACACAAGATTGTCACTCCACACAGTGTTACTATACAGGTGCCTCCATATCACCTACCAGAGGAAACAAGGAAGGTGATATACGAGGAAGTCCAACAGATGCTCTAATTAGGCATTATTCAGTCGATCAAAAGCGAATGGCGAAGCCCAATCATACTTGACTTAAAGTCCGACAGTTCAATCTAGTTCTGTATTGATTTTAGGCACTTGAATAAGATTTCCAAGTTGGATGCATGCCCGATGCCATATGTGGATGAGCTGTTAGAAAAGCTTAAGCAGGCTTTAAATATCTCCACCCTTGATCTCACGAAGGGTTATTAGCAGGTCCTATTGGAGGAGACTAGTTGTGAAAAGACCACATTCGCAACTCCGGATTGCTTGCTTGAGTATGCACTCCCTTTTGGTCTCCATGGTGCACCACTGACCTTTCAGTGAATGATAGACCAGATCCTGCATCCCCATTCCTCATACATGGGTGCCTATCTTGACAATGTGGTCATTTTTAGTAATGACTGGTAATGTCATCTAATCTGCTCTTCGCGCGATGTTTGACAGTTTACAGCTTGCAGGATTTACGGCCAGTCCTAAGAAGTGCAAGCTGGACATGTCAGAAACCCAATATCTGGGGTGTTCCATAGGGAAGGGTTTGCCCAAGCCTCAAACGGACAAGGCAGGGGAGCTATTTGCATATCAGTCCCAAAAAACATAAAGGCAAGTTTGGAATTTCCTCTGGCTCACGAGGTATTAATTGTAGTGTTGTTCGGACCGACGCCCAGTTCTGAGCAATCCTAACTTTTTGAAGTAATTTATTCTACAAATGGATGCTAGCGAGTTTGGTTTGGGAGCAGTGCTCTCACAATGTTTTTGAGAGGGAAGAGCACCCCATCACGTTTCTGAGCAGAAAGCTGCTACCCAGGGAGCATAATTATTCCACTATTGAAAGTGGGGGGTGGAGGCCCTACATTACTATTTCTGGGGGCAACAGTTTACCTTGGTGACTAACTATGCCCTACTTCAATGGCTGTACAAGCAGAAGGATACGAACGCCTGGCTCACTTGGTGGTCTATCAGTTTACAGGCGTTTGATTTTGATGTTCGCCACCATCCCAGGGCTGCAGACACACCAATGCAGACGTTCTCTCCCGCCTGGCTGACCCCTGCTTGGACAGTCGCTTTGCCCACACCGATGTGGACAAAGCTGCAGAGAGAGATGTAAGGTTTCTAAACTCTCCTGGGGCTCGCATCCCAACGGGATGACATGCCAAAGAGCCGCGTCTGTGGAAGACAGCATATTCGTCGCCGGAGCAACAAGAGGCTTCCAGCTCAGTAGCAGCTTGCTGCGAAAACAAATCCTAAAAGATCTCAGTCGCGCTATGAGCACCTGCCGTTGATGGGTGATGCAAGATAGATAGATAGATAGATAGATAGATAGATAATTTATTAATCCCAAGGGGAAATTCAAATAATCCAGCAGCAGTATACTGATACAAAAAAAAAATATATTAAATTAAAGAGTAATAAAAATGCATGTAAAAACAGACAATAACTTTGAATAATGTTAGCATTTACTCCCCCGGGTGGAATTGAAGAGTTGCATAGTGTGGGGGAGGAACAATCTCCTCAGTCTGTCAGTGGAGCAAGACAGTGACAAAAGTCTGTCACTGAAGCTACTCCTCTGCCTGGAGATGACACTGTTCAGTGGATGCAGTGGATTCTTCATGATTGACAGGAGTTTGCTTAGTGCCCGTCACTCTGCTACAGATGTTAAACTGTCCAGCTTTATTCCTACAATAGAGCCTGCCTTCTTAACAAGTTTGTCCAGGTGTGAGACGTCCTTCTTCTTTATGCTGCCTCCCCAGCACACCACCGCGTAGAAGAGGGCACTCGCCACCACCGTCTGGTAGAACATCTGCAGCATCTTATTGCAGATGTTGAAGGACGCTAACCTTCTAAGAAAGTATAGTTGGCTCTGACCTTTCTTACACAGAGTATCAGTATTGGTAGTCCAGTCCAATTTGTCATCCAGCTGCACTCCCAGGTATTTATAGGTCTGTACCCTCTGCACACAGTCTCCTCTGATGATTACGGGGGCCATGAGGGGCCTGGGCCTCCTAAAATCCACCACCAGTTCCTTGGTCTTTCTGGTGTTCAGGTGTAAGTGGTTTGAGTTGCACCATTTAACAAAGTCTTTGATTAGCTTCCTGTACTCCTCCTCCTGCCCACTCCTGATGCAGCCCGCAATAGCAGTGTCATCAACGAACATTTGCACGTGGCAGGACTCCGAATCGTATTGGAAGTCTGATGTATATAGGCTGAACAGGACCAGAGAAAGTACAGTCCCCTGCGGTGCTCCTGTGTTGCTGACCACAATGTCAGACCTGCAGTTCCCAAGACGCACATACTGTGGTCTGTCTGTAAGATAGTCCATGATCCATGCCACCAGGTGTGAGTCTACTTCCATCTCAGTCAGCTTGTCCCTAAGGAGCAAAGATTGGATGGTGTTGAAGGCACTAGAGAAGTCCAAAAACATAATTCTTACAGCACCACTGCCTCTGTCCAGGTGGGAGAGGGATCGGTGTAGCATATAGATGATGGCATCCTCCGCTTCCACCTTCTCCTGGTATGTGAACTGTAGAGGGTTGAGAGCGTGGCGAACCTGTGGCCTCAGGTGGTGAAGCAGCAGCTGCTCCATGGTCTTCATCACATGTGACATCAGAGCAAGAGGCTGGAAGTCATTCAGCTCACTAGGATGTGATACCTTTGGGACTGGGGTGATACAAGATGTTTTCCAAAGCCTCGGGACTCTCCCCTGTTCCATGCTCAGGTTGAAGATGCGCTGTAGAGGAATCCCCAGTTCCACAGGCCTTCAGCAGTCGTGGCGATACACCATCTGGACCCGCTGCTTTACTGGCACGAAGTCTCCTCAGCTCTCTGCTCACCTGTGCTGCTGTAATTGTGGGGGGGGATGTCTCACCTATGCTGGTATCAGCAGATATTAATATCAATATTAATATTCATATAATTAATTAAATTAATATTAATTAATATAATTAATTAATTAATTATATGAAAATTAATTATATAATTAATATTAATATAGAATATCAGCAAAATCAAGGAATATTGTAAATGCAGGGAACAGTATTACTTAGTCATTAATCTGGTCATGACCCTGCCTGATTGCTGTGCTATAAATAGGAGAGTGGTAGATCCCGCTACAGTAAATAACCGTGCTATTCCAGTTTCAAGTTGAATAAAGCTGGTTTTGCTAAAGTAGTGAGGCTTAGCCTCGTGTTTTGGGGTGCAAGACAGAGACTCACATGTCACATCTTACAGACTCACAAGGCTGGCAATCTGCATGACCCTGTCCTCTCACACAACTTCACTCAGCTCAGGCACATTTCCTGCCAACTTCAGACATGCTCTGATAACCCCAGTTCTCAAAAAAACAACACTTGATCTCTCCCAAGTCAAAAATTACAGGTCTGTCTATGTACTTTCCTCTCTTTCCTAAACACTTGAACGTGCTCTTTCTAACCAAGTCTCTTCCTTCCTTGTACAGAATGGATTTCTTGATACCAACCTCTCCAGCTTCAAGAGGAACCATTCAACTGAGATGGATCTGCTAATAGTGGTTGACCAGCTACGACTTGCTAGACCTACCAACATGTCATCAGTCCTGATCCTGCTGGGTCTCTATTCTGCCTTTGACATAGTAAACCATGGTATCCTTCTAGCCACTCTCTCTGACACTGGCATCACTTGAAATGCTTTTAGATGGTTTGAGTCTGACATCTTGGGCAGATCCTACAGCATGCCATGGCAAGGAGAGTTGTCAAAGGCACACCAGGCATGCACAGGTGCACCCCAAGGATCAGTGTAGGGTCCTCTAGTTTTCGATCTGTACACCACTTCACTCTTATCTGTGCTATGTTAATGATATAGTACACAGCTATACCTGTTATTCCCTCCAGAGGACAATATGGAGTCTCTGCAAGTCTTACTGATATCTCAACCTGGATAAAGGACCACTGTCCACAGATCAACCTGACAAAAACCCAGCTTCTTTTGATCTCAGCCAGCCAGTCTGTTCAACTCCCCATCTCTGTACAGCTTGGTTCATTGTCGCTAACATCTGCCAAGTCTGTACGCAGCCTTGTGGTGGTGATTGATGAGCAGCTATCCTTTTCTGACTTCACTTCTACTGTTTCTCATTCATGCAGGTTCACACTGTACAATATCCGCAAGATCAGACCTTATCTGACAGAGTATGCAGCACAACTTCTGTTCCAGGCTCTGGTCTTATCACATTTGGACTATTGCAACTCACTTCTGGCAAGAGTACCCACATGTACTGCAGAAGAACCACAATGCAATGGCTCGTCTTGTGTTTAACCAACCGAGACAGGCACATGTCACTCCTCCCTTCAGGTCACTATGTTGGCTCCCTGTGGCAGCACACATTAATTTCAAATCCCTGATGTTTGCTTACAGAGTAGTCAGTGAGTCAGCACCTGTGTATATGGAGACACTAATGAGGTTCTATGCTCCTTCTCACCTACTCCAGTCTGCTAGTGAACAGCATCTGAGTCTCAATCCAGACTCTTTTCTTGTGTAATTCCCAGTTAGTGGAGGGAAAAAAATAAAGAAAAGACCTATATTCTGTGATCTTTTATATTATTGGTTGTTTTTTTAAGTTTAATTACCTTATCAATTAAAGTCTATGATTATAAATAATTAGATATTACGTCTTCACTTGTGGCTATCAACTTTTATTACCTATCCTATTAGATTTGCTGAACAAACAGGCCCTAGTCTAATGTTACTCGATTATGTTTACCTCTGTTGTAAGTCGCATTGAGCATCACAAAGCTAGGACACAAGATCAATGTCTAGGGTTAGTGTCTCATGTGAAGAGTGAGCACCTCAAAGCAAAAATCACCCAATCAACTACTGGGGATGAGGGTGGTCTTCCTTGATGTGGGACAGATGCTGCAAGGCACTTTCAATATGCTGTGCAGGGGAGTAGTGGGGTTTGGGGAGGGGCTGGGGTGAAAAACAATAACACCTGCACAGCTGTTCAAAAGTTCAGTGTGGCACCTGTTAAAAAAAATATATATATTGTGAGACTTGCCCAGACACCACCAGTCGGAGACCACATCTTTATAAAAGTCACACGTTTATTAGTCATTAAATAAACACAGTCCCAAAACACCACACAATGCATAAAGCAATAATCACCCAATAATCCTTCTTTCTCTCAGTCCTTGGTCGCCAATCGCCTCCTGGGAGCTTCGTCCTGCTCCCTCTCCTGACTCTAGCTCCCCAATTGCTGGAAGGCGGCCCCTTTTATTCCTGCCCGGATGTGCTCCAGGTGGCTGATGACGTCCATCCGGCAGCACTTCCTGGTGTGGCGGAAGTGCTGCCCTTTGCACCGGAAGCACTCCAGGCGTCCCTGGAAGGTTCCTCCGCCATCTTGCAGAGTGTGGCGGAAGTAACTATTTCCAGGTCCCACGAGGTTTAAGGTGCCCTCTGGCGGTGGCCACGGGTCCCAACGAGTTATAATCTTTTCTCTCTTTTCCCGTGGTCCTTTCTTGTTCCAGGGCAGTTGCCTCCTCGTGGTCTGGAAGCTATTCTTGCCCCCTTCCAGTCCTTTTAGGCGTCCCGGCCGGGTAAGAATCCCAGCCGTCCGTGACAATATATATATATATATATATATAGCATGCCACTGGGTATGATGGAGTGAATGTTGGCTGATATATTTCTGATCTCTTAACCTGAGAAGTGACAACAGGTTGCCAATATAAAATGATGAAAAACCAAAAAAAGTTCTTCAGTGCAAATACATAGCTTTAGACCTCTTAAAGGAGAAATACAATAGAGTCTTTATCTCATATTAATGTCTTTTGAGGTTTAATATGTTTGTCACATCAATGCACATTATAACAATGGCTCTGTGTTACTAAATGCATGAGTTGTCATTTAGCTAGTCTGGCTGCATTTTCCTACGTGAATTGGAAGGAAAGAAAGGACCGTGAATTGTGCTGCATGTACTGTGCTGTGCTTTGGGGAGCAGGGAAAAAAGTGCTTCCAAAGCTGTAAATAAACGTGTGCTGTGCTGAACTCTTGTCTCTGCCAGTCTGTGTCAGGTTAGGGCGGCTATACACACCTTGGTGGTCCACATCATTCATACAACAGAAGCAGAAAAGGCATTTGATGTAAACATAATGCTGTGTCTTGCCTTTTTAGACCTTAAAACTGCTTTTGGTTTAGTGCCAAGAACAAGGATTTAGAATGCTTTGGAGGTAAAATTGGTACTAAAGAAGTTATTAGCTGCAGTGACAGCCTTATACAAGGGAACATATGGAATCATGAAGCTCGTGATCATGAGTAGTCTCCAATTATTTTTCTAAAGATAAAGTCAAGTAAGGAGGTAGTTTGAGTCCACAGTATATTTTTACATGATTTGTGAAATACATTAAAATGTACAGTAAATGAAAGATTCTCAGAACGATGATTGGGAACTGGAGGATGTGGTCCATCTACCTGCAGGCCCTCCTTTTTTCAAGAAGATATACTCCTGGGGGAAAGTTGCAAGTGTATGTGTAGTGGGATGGTGATTAATGTGGATAAGATAAAGGTTCTATTGGTAGCCAAGATAAAGGAGAAAGTACAGTTGAGGAAATAAGAGTACAATTTGGAGAACGTGAGTTAGAGCAGGTGACAATGTATGTATACCTTGGTACTATAGTCCACAAGGGTGACAGGGTAGAAATTGAAAACATTAGTACTAAGGCATGTAAGATTTTTTGTACAATAAATCACACGGTGTTAGTTAGGCATGTAAGATTTTTTGTACAATAAATCACATGGTGTTAGTTAAGAGGGATGTCTCCTTTTGCTATAAGCCAGGGCTATTCATTTACAAATTCATTTGGGCCACATTCGCAAACTAGGCCAGACATTTTTCAGCAGCCAGTAAGCAGCAGGTAATGAAAAATTTTAAGCCAACACAAATTAATGCATTGAAAAACAAGTAATGTTTAGTTATTGTTTCCCCTTTAAATTTGGTCACATCTGACAAAGGCACATCAAAATGTGCATAAAAAATTTAAAAAAACTATAAGTGAACAGAAACTGTTTTCCACTTTTGAAATAAAAAAATAAACATCTCTGACATAGGCACATCTCAAAGTACATAAAAGCAAAATAGTGCACAGTATTAGCAATAACATTTGTTTCCCTTTTGAAATAAAATAAAATAAAATAAAATTTTGATCAGATAATAATAACAATTCTATATACTGTGGTGGTCAGCTGGGGGCTGTGCCCAGTCGTGACACCTGGATGGACCAGGAGAAGGACTATGCCCTGCCTGGTTTGGGGGCCATGGGGTCTGAGTGTGGAAGCTTAACCTTGTAAGGGCCCGTGGCCACCGCCAGGGGAGCTGCACGGCCTAATGAGCCGCCTGGGCGGGAACGCAACCACACCCGGAGGTGCAGCCGGAATAGGTCAACGAGCACCTGCAGCAGTTTTGGGTGGGCTATAAAAGAGAAAATTGGCATCCCAGATGGGACTTGCTGCCTGGTTCAAGGCAGGGACCCCCCTAAAAAAATATTATTGTGGGCAGCCTGGAACAGCAGGGTACACATGCTGTTGACAGCAGCATGTGCACACCGTGAGACCGTGACTCACCCAAAGACCGCCTGCAATTTTGGGAATCGCCATCTTCACCCGATGTAGGAATGAAAGAGCTGGTGAGGCATTAGAGCGGCGGATGCCTGGGAACGCCGTCGCAACGGAGAATGCTGCATGGAGGAGGTTGCCTCCAGGAGGTAAGGCCCTGGCTCAACATCAGTTGGCCCTGGGGGGCCGGGCTGCCCGGACCTTGTTTGTGTGTTTTAGGCAGGGGCTCCATGGATCTGCGTTAGTGGCCGACGTGTGCCGAATCACAGGACTGCGCCAGCGCGGCAGAAACAATGGGGGAAGAGGAACCGCTGCTGCTCAAGAAGCCATGGCAGCAGAGGAGCTGCCCGGAAGCTCGCCACCGCATCATGAGCAGGAGGAAGAAGATGGCGGAGAACTGTAAGTCCCTCCCCAAATCTGGTAAAGGATTGGACTGTGTTGTGCCCGCCGATTGGTTGGAGGCGGGACCAACGAATGTCCGTCCTGAGCCAGGGGAGGACTCGACAGAGCAGAGAAGGAGGCCTACGCACTGCGGTGCGTAGGACCAAGCAACTGGTAAGTCCACCGCTGGCTGATTCATCTGTGTTTGCGGCTCGACGTGAGAGGGGGGAGTGCCTTCAGCCTGCCGAGTCGCTCCTCCAGGTTATATGCATCCTCTGTGAGCTGTTGGAGAAGCTGGAGGGGAAGGTGATCACGTCCGTGAAGATGCCGTGACAGTGGGCGGAACGGCATGGCACTAGATAATCCAGGTGGAGACATGCAGCGATGTGTCAAAGGGAGGACGTGCAAAAGGGGACTGGTATTGGTTGGTTCGGACTGGTCGTGTGGTGGGTGCAGAGCGAGCAAGAGGGCAGGTAAGACGCCAGCTGTTGTGTGCTGGGGGTCTAGGTGCCCTGCACCCTGAGCCAGCATTGGTCTTACGCCGTTTTACAGGGACGCAGACGGTGCGAGGTCTCCTTCTTTTTCCCCATAAGGAGACTCGGACCATTAAGGCGCCCCAGAGAAAGAAAGCTGGCTCCTGCGAAGAGGGACGTGAGGCTGGACGCTCGCGTTCGGTGATGGGCCATCCTCTGCTGTGTCAGAGAGAAACTCCGAAGTCAGCTGGGGAGATGGGGCTGTGAGCGTCCCTGTCGGATGTCCTGGGTATGGGAGCACGGAGGCCTCGGAGGGGGTGCTGAAGTGACAAGTGCCGGTTCGAAGGGGGGAGCGTTGCCTGACTGGAATGGAGAGAGATGCCAGGTGATGGCGTCAAGGCAACGGCTCTGCCCCTGTTTTTTTTGTTTTTTTTTTCCCTTGTAGGAACGTACCCTGGACAGAAGTGTTGGCTCCCTGCCGTGGGAGACCTGCCCTCATGGGGCCGGCCGCTGGCCCCTGCGGGTCTCAGCTAACGGAGGGGCAATGTGGTGGTCGGCAGGGGGCTGTGCCCAGTCATCACACCTGGATGAATCAGGAGAGGGACTGTGCCCTGCCTGGTTTGGGGGCCATGGGGTCTGAGCATGGAAGCTCAACCTTTGTAAGGGCCTGTGGCCACCACTGAGGAGCTGCATGGCCTAATGAGCCGTCTGAGCAGGAACGCAGCCACACCTGGAGGTGCAGCCAGAAGTAGATCAACAAGCACCTGCAGCACTTCCGGGTGGGCTATAAAAGAGGCCGACAGTCACCAATCCGGGCTGCAGTAGGGAGGAAGAGGACAGAGCTTGGTGGAGAGGAATGGAGGAGGTGAAGGACCTCTTGGAAGGACTTGAAAGAGGGTGATTAGGGCAGGGGCACTGTGTACTGTGAACTTTAAAATGAATAAATATGTGCTTTTTGTAGACGTCCCGGCGCCTGTCTGTCTGTGTCCGGGGCTGGCTTCCACAATATTTACATGGTGTTTTTCTCAGTACTTGAAAAACTATGCACCCCCATGAAGGATGCCCATGATCTTTGTAATACTAGGCAGCAGCACTACAATTGAACCACTGCCTGTATATATTACCTAATTACATCACAAAGTGCATTTAACAGAATTAAAACTACCAGCACTATCAAGGATATCAGTGCACAAACCCATAGCAAGTGATAACTGTACCTAATACACATAAATACAACATCTACAGCACACTAAGGGAACATAGTTTTGTTTTAAGCCACCACATCTGTGTTGATATTGTGATCTGTCACTCTACTGCATGAGCTGCAGGGTGAGGAATCTTGGGGGGGGGGAGAACAGTTTGTGAGGGCTCAGGACACCTCCATAGAGAGAGCTGAATGACAGGATTAGGGTTCGAGGGGAGTGAATGGTAAAAGAGCAGGAAGAGATTCCCCTAGAGAAGCAGCTCCTCAACAGGTCATCACAGTATCATAGACTATTACCACCCCTTGTCGACACACAAACGTGCTGCATTATGGGTTGAATGTTGCTAGGCTACTAAGAGTATTGCATACATGGTCTGTACTACTGGAGGAATTTCTAAAGCATGGCAATGTGTGTTTCTGCCTGGACCACAGGCCGGGCCACTGAGATGCTGCTTCTGGTTGAATGTGGGCTGCCATTTGAATAGGATAATTACAAGCTATTGGAAGTTCATACCAAAGAACTGATTTTTGAATTAATGAAAATTAAATTAAGGTGTGAGAAGGGATGAGACAGCAGGAGACTGAACCAGGAAGTGAGAAGTTCAATAATCAAAAATTAAGAATACAAGTCAAAATGCAATAGAGCCTAGCTGAAACATTTTTCACAAAAAAATGACTTGTCAAAGCTTTTTCTTAAAGAAATATCCACAAACATGAATGTCAGTGAAACTACAATGCCATCTTAATGTCATTATCTATGCCATCACAAATACCATGACCCAATGACCATCCAAAAACATTGTTGCTAGCAACAGAATGGCAGAGGATGCACAGTAAAGTCAAAATGGTGACGATGAAACCAATGATACTATAAAAAATGACAAGGCTAAGAATCTATACTAATAAACGGCAAAGCCCTCACTGACTCACTCACTGACTGACTGACTGACTGACTCATCACTAATTCTCCAACTTCCCGTGTAGGTAGAAGGCTGAAATTTGGCAGGCTCATTCCTTACAGCTTCCTTACAAAAGTTGGGCAGGTTTCATTTTGAAATTCTACGCGTAATGGTCATAACTGGAAGTTGTTTTTCTCCATTTACTGTAATGGAGTTGAGCTGGAGGGGCAGAGTTTCGTATGACATCATCACGCCTCTCACGTAATCATGCATTACGTAGAAAGCCAGGAAGAGCTACAAAACGCGCTTTAGAAAACATGCATTATATAATTAAGAAGGCAGCGAAACAATTAGAAGCGAGCGACTGACATATAAAACCATATTCAGCGGCTCACGTGAACTGACGCAGTGCGCAGACAAAAAGTAACAGTTCCAAAGAGTGCTGAACAAAAACCTAATTACACTGCTACGCTCGCATAGATAAACCACACGCAGTGGCGCGATGGTAAAGCATTCGCCTGTAACGCCCACGTCCGAGGTTCGATTCCCGAGAGGGGATGCACTAAGTATGTACGCGCGCTTCTCGATTTATTTTAACCTCGCATCACCTTAGTTTGAGACGTATGAAAACGCATGCGGTTAACGCAGAAAGACAGATCACCTATTCACCTATTGAAGCTTCATGAATAATGGATACTTTATTCGCAATCAATGATTGTTTTGGTAAAGCCATACTCAGTGTATTCATTAGATGAACGGTAAAAAAGTAAGAGCGAGGGGACGGTAACTTACTGAAGCACACAAGCAAAACCACAATAGCACGCGGGCTCGATGTACTGACTTGCGCGATCACATTCCAAAAAATATTTCTTTTCAAGTTCAATTTAGTCCATATGAGTCAAACTCAAAGCCCACGGGC